>BGPR01008003.1:0-66985 GCA_013235015.1 Araneus ventricosus | reverse complement strand
AAGAGATAGCAATAAATAATAATCCGCAATAATTGGTTTCAATATGGCTTTTATGCTCTGATGGTCAAGAAAGATTGTAAAGCTCTTTTCATGGTGAGGTTGTAAAACCATTTTAAAAAACATTTTTTACATATCATTATTAATTCATTTTATGCAGATATTTATCCTAAATACCTCAAAGCCATAGATTTGGAAAATATATTATCAGAGAGTATTTTACATTAATTTAAAATTTGGGTGCATTGCAGAGAAAACTGGAGATCAGTGAACTTGACATCACATGTGTGACCACCAGTAGGTCAAGCAAAAACTGATTACTGACAAAAATATTTTGTATTTTGGAATTCAGGCTAGAACATATATTAATTTTCTTCAATAAAAAAATGCTTTTTGGGTTGGAAATTCGAAAAAAAACTCCTACCAAAATGGGTTAAATGACTTATAAAGATGGACTAAATGCGATTAAAATAGTCTTGAAATACAATGTCTACAGAAGTAGTAGTCTTGAAATGCAAGATAAAGTCGGAAGTATGGAAGTGATTCTTGTCATGAGATGGCGAGACATACCAGCTGGAAAATATTAATCTACAGGGAAAGCATTTACTATCAAAAACTATTTAAAGAAATAACTAACCGTTTTGTGTATATAAATTGCTAGAATGCTGTTTCATTTTTTGAGAAAAGGTATCCCTAGATGACTATTTTATGGTTATATATATATTTTATCTTTCTGCCTTGAAATGCAGTAAGTATGTCATGAAAAATATTGTTTAATACGAGATAATTTTCAATCAAAAACTGGAGAAACTTAATACATGAAAAAAAGTCAGAAAAAATTTAAATTTATGGGAATTTTAAAATAAGAATATTTTAAACCATTCAATTTAATTTTAGTTTATCAAATACTCTAATGAATGTTTCAATTAAATAGTTATAATAATAATAATAATAATTTTCAAAGTAATATTCTCATGAAAATGCAAGTACTAAAATTCAGAATATTTTCAGAAAAAGGCAAAAGGAAGAAATGATTATATAAAATAAACATCATTTTACATAATTCAAATTAATATCTTAAAATATATTTCCAAATTTAATAGAGCATTGAAATTGGCACATAACGTTCAAAACAAACAACTTTAAACTTTCAAATGTAAAATATTTCAATAATTCTTAAAAATTATTATAAAATGAAAATCACCACAAAAATCAATTTTCGAATATAACTAAGAAATTGAAAGAAAATCCATGGCATGCCTTAAAAATATGATAATAGGCCTATTATTTGCCCTCCCTACACAGGTTTCAGGTTATGATGGGTATTTTCAGGGCTTTTCATAATTGCAGGTGCCTTTGGAGAATTTCAGAGTGGTATAGGGGATTAAGCTATTATACTTAGTAATTCTCTCTTTTCTTACTCGCCAGAATTTGAAGCGTAGAGCTTTGTGAAACTATTGTTAGGGTTGCTCAGCAGAAAGCTAGAGTACAAAGAAATGCGGATTCCCTGGAAAGACTGGTAACTCGAAGCGAAAGTAGAAATGCGTTCGTTACGTTGGCAGTAAAAGTAATTAAGAATTTAAAAATGAAGTATCGATAAAAATAATTGAAGAAAGTTAAAAAATTAAATTATTACACATACACACACGCATATAAATAAGATAGAATTATTAAGGTTCAAATAATTTATTTTATAAAAATTTAGAATATTAATTGATTACAGAATTTAACAGATTTTGAGATCTTCAATATAGGTATCATACTAATTTTTAATATTGATATAAATTAAATTATTTGGTTAATTTAAGTTGAATCATAGTTAGAAATCTAGTTTTGGCAATTTGTGAAGTCAAGCTACGTGGAGGTTTCTGTTAAAATGTGGAATACAAGTAAATGATGGGTAAAAACACTGATTCTATAATTCTTAGTAATAAGTATGAATATTTTATTGAATGATGAATTTATTGTTTTTAGTGCAATATATTGATGTATTTCATCGATTTAATTTCAGTACTTTCTATATAACGATGATATTTTGTTGGTGTTATTGTATGATTTTTTATTCTAAATTCTTTCATTTTAGGGTAAATTACCCTTTTTGTTTTTTCAACAATTTTAGTAACAGAGATGGTTTGTACAGCAAAATTGATTTAACTTGTCTAAACTTGTCCACAGCCAAACTACTAATTTAATTCTTGAAAACTCCATGTATTTTGATTGCCTTTTTCAATAGTTTTGATAGCAAGAGAGTTCATTTACATCTTAACATTTAAATGTTTAAATTTTAGTATCTATAGTATTTTCAATTTATTTTATTTTATTTTAGATTTGGTTATTTTGTTTAATTAAAAAATTTTTAGTTTATAATATGTCTTGTTTACTTTGTTTTTGAATGATCATATACAACAAGTTATATTTTGGTTTATATATATATATATATATATATATATATATAAACAATTCCTGTTACTCAAATTTTTGAAAAACAGAAAGGGGAATTTAACTTAAAATGCAAGAATTTCGAATGAAAATTCATACGTTAACCCTAACAAAATATCATCGTTATATGAAAAGTATCTATATTAATCTAAGTTATACCTTCAATATATTGCACCTTTATATTATACTAAAATCAATAAATACATCAGTCAATTAAATATCCTTTCGTATTCACTAGGAATTACAGAATATATGTGTTTACTTATCCTTTACATGTAAACATAATTTCAATACAAACCGCCCCTTTGCTTAACTAAACTAGATTTCTAACTTTTATTCAGTTTAAATCAGCCAAATATTTTAATTTATCATAATTTAAAAAAAATTAGTATGATACCTATATTAAAAATCTCAAAATAAGTGAAATTATGTAATAAATTAAAAATCTAATATTTTTATAAAATAAACTATTTGAATATTTAGAATCTAATACTGTTTTAAAAAGTTTTTTATTTTATAAATCCTGGCGCCATCTTTGGAGTAATACAGAAACTAGTAAAACAAGAAACAATTTGAGAGAAATTACATAATATATAAGCAACATAAGATTGTGGTGCCAGACTAACGGCAGCTCCCTTCATTCCCGCCAAATGAGTGGCGCCTCCAGCGGATCCGACCAGAACTCGTCAGTAGACGCTCTGACATCGAGACGCGATGTTGAAAATTGACACTTGCTCCAAAAGACGATTGAGACGACGGGAATGTATGTGACCCTACAGCTATAATTCCTTTGTGTTGATCTTCTGTACATATTCAATTATTTCATCTTAATTAATCATACAACTGTTATTTTAAATCATCATTAAATATTTAAATGAAAATAAGTTTTGTTTTGTCGGCCATCGCAACACCCACAAAATATACAAACCAAAAAGTCAAAAATTATAAATAATCTATTAAATACTAAAATGAATGGTTTATTCTAAATGACATAAATATTTCTTATTTATATAAACTCCTAAAATTTTTTTAGGTATTCCATATACTAGTGCACAATTATAATATTTTTATGTTCTTAATTCTATTATCATTGTCTGATACTAACTTGTTATTTCTAATTATATAATTTTTTAATAAATTCTAGAAGACTGAAATGCTAAGATTACTATCCCAGAAAGGAAATTTATTAATTTGAAAATTAAATGCTATTCTTTTATTAAAGATATATGTTACAATTTCACTATATATAATTTTTATATCTAAATCTAGAAATTCTGCAGTTAATTCATCGTCATTAGTTTTTATTAGTTTTAAATAGTCAGGATAAAAGTTCGTTTGTCGCTTTAGTTCTTTCTCTTTATTAAATACTATCAAATCATCTATATATTGAAATAATACACTAGAGCTATTATTAATTAATACTTTCTCGTAGCAGTGTAGGTATATATTTCTCAAACTATTGCTAGCTGGACTTCCTTGAGGTAATCCTTTAATTTTATGGTAAATCTTATTAACAAAAAGTATATAGTTTTCTATTAGTACAAGATTAATAAGAGTTTTATAATTATTAGTGCTAATATCTTTTTAGACCAAAACCTTTATGTATTTTTACTAGGGTATTTATCAAATTCTTCAATATCTAGACTATTCAATAAATCCTGGAAGTCAAATATTTGTACACAAGATATGCCAACTTCTTTCATTTCATTTACATCTCAACACTATTATTGACAATAATTGTATTTCTTTGCTAAATCAAATCCTCCGTAATTGTCAGTATGTATTTTTGTAAGACTTTTGCCAGATATTGTAATATATGTATTGCAGCCATTGGCAACACTTATAAATTTAAGAAGGCACTTATTATATTTATTATTATTATTTTATTTTTGTTTAGTTTATTAAGTGCAATTTCTATTTATTTCTTACGGCTCAAGCAATATTTAATGATTCATTCTCTATAAGTTTCTGTATATATAGCTGTTATTATTATATAGCTGTTTTGATATTATTACTTAATATAGAGCACCGCCCTCATGCCCCCATGCCAGTAACCATTAAGGCTATTGAACGGTTGAATGGGTATCTAAACGTCACCTTTATTAAGGATTACAAAAAAATACAGTTTGGTTATTTAAAGTGCCGAGGATACACAGATGAAAAGAATACTTTTCGTGCACAATGAAAATAAAAATATGCAAACAAACACTTCAAACACAAATGTACATGAACTCTGACTGGTATTTACACTAAAAAAAGAGCGATAAATTAAAAAAATAAAGATAAATGACAAATTTAAGAACAAAGGAAAAAAGCAAGAAGGAAGTTAATATTATTAAGATAATACTAAACATAATTGGACAATATAAAGAAGAGAGGAACAAAAAAGCAACAATCAAAACAATAATTTAACACATATAAAATGAACAAAAACAACATGCATGTTTTGCTCTTCTTTTGCGTGGCGTAGAGTATTGTTTCTATCAAAGCAGTTAGTTCTGCTTGATACATCGTGCTGTTATCATTAAGTTTGTCCGACCACTAATGCATCCATGTGGTATTTTCCAATACGCAAAATGCTGCTCCCACTTCTAATTCTTTTTTTCGATCCATCCGTGTAGATTTTAAGATGATTTTTATGGAACGATGTTTCTGCAAATTCAATTTCATGCAGTGATATTTAGCCTTGAGTTAGAAATTTTGAGAGGTGGCTCGACCAGCCTTTTTTTTCCCTCCAGGTCTTGTGGTTAAATCATTGTTAAATTTGGCGAAAGTTAAATTTGGAGTCTAACATGTGATGTTAGGTGGGTTTCATACTGGAGTTGTAGGTGAAAGGGCGGGATTCCAAGCATTACTTGGAAAGCTGCCGTTGGTGTGGTGCGATAGGCGCCTGCCACCGAGAGGAAGAATTTTTTATTGTCTATATGTACCTCCAGGTATTTCAAGAATTTTGTCCGTTTAATTTGTTTTTGTTACAGGTAATTCTAGGGCTTCCAGGTGGTTTGAAAAGGAGAATATATAATGATTTTTCAGACAAAAAATCAAAAACATTCAGATAAAAAAAATCAAAAAGAAATACTTGAACACACAGAAAAACAAAATTATATAAAGGAAACCTGGGAAATCTGAAAATTAAATTAAATAATAATCATCTCGTGGAATACACTTGGTTGCAGATTTGATTTTTCTAATATTTATCATGTATGTATACAGTGCGTACAGTTTTTCGTCATGTTTTAAACGCCTCCAGGTTTGCGTCATGTTGAAGCTTGGAGAGTTAGGTGTTGTTCAATTGTCCTCATTTGGAAATAGGATAGATGCCAACGGTTCCTGTGAATTTGAAATATGATCCCTATATACAATGGTCTTCTGAACTACAATAAAGCACATTTAATCTATTGTATGCCGCAAGTCGAGCTACCCCCGACCTGTTGCAACTTGCGGGGTCATATGAATGATAGTCGTCGCGACGTTAATATGAGAAATGAAGATGGATTCCTAATGGCCACCATCGGCCTCAGTGCAACCGTTCTCACGGGAGGTACGTCACTTCATCGGGATGGACGCAAATGATCCCTACACCACTACAATACCCACTAGGAAAGCGAGAAAACTCTTGCTTATCGGACAGCTTCCCACTCGTGGTGACCCCGTGAGAGATTTAAACTTTTGAAAAATCTTCAGAATGATGACATTCGAAAGCTTGGAGAGTTAGTTGGTACTTTGATGTTCTTATCGTTTAATAATAGAAAGTATCTCAACAACTACTGTGGATTTAAAACAGGAACTTTGTCTAAAAATGTTTATCAGACGAACTACAGTAAATCACGTTTAAAAGTTAGTATAAATAATGTAACAAACGAAAATTAAATTTAAGTGCAGTCACTGATTTTGAGGTTTTTTTAAAGAGCATTTCCATCTCAAAACTACATTCAACTAGTTCAAGTCTATCAAAATAAAAAATATTTCTTATAATAATCACTTAACATTGTAAGTAAAGCTTGTTGTACCATCTGTTATTTTTCAGATCGTAACAAAATAAATATTTATTAATTCTAAACGTCATTCTGAATTTAAACGTTGTAATTTGTTTGCACTCCTGTATGTTTTCTATTAACATGAATTCTGAAATAACAAATTTGCATTTGACCTTTTCTGATGAATGTTTGATCATAAATACTAAATCGTTTATTTACACCATGCAAGACTTAATGAAGGTTCAGTAAAGTCTTCAGCTGCTTCAAAACTAGCTATAATATTTCATGTGAAATCTAGACAATGTGCAAATAAGTAAAGCAAATGAAAAGTTATTTAATAAGTATTATATAAATACAGCATAACAAGCTAAACTTTGCGTCAAGGCAATTTAACACAACATAAGTAAAAAAGAAATATATTTTTCAATAAGTTATGAAGCAGTTTGAAGCTATATTAAATAGTTAAAAATTTTAACATAGAATGTGTTATAAACAGTTTAACACAAACAAAAATGAAATATGTTTTTCAGCAATTTCTAAAGCAGTTTGAAGTTATATTAAACAGTGAAACATTTTAATA
Organism: Araneus ventricosus; assembly: GCA_013235015.1. Lineage (NCBI taxonomy): Eukaryota > Metazoa > Arthropoda > Arachnida > Araneae > Araneidae > Araneus > Araneus ventricosus. The sequence goes on along the minus strand of BGPR01008003.1, from coordinate 59,992 downwards.
CAGACTTTATTTATATGTCTTATAGGTGAGATGATATGTTGCCGTCATTTTTACACGATTGAAGAGTAAAATCATTCCTGGTATTAATTAGTGAAATTAGTAATAATAGTAGTAAATAATTCAGTCCCTTGATTTTCACTTTAATTGTATCGGTTTGCGATTAAATCAAAGCTAAGGAAAATTCAAACTTGCTTTGCACATATTAAAGCTTTATTGATCTTGTAAGTTTTTCTCTATTAATATTAAACGCGAATTTGTGTATCTGTGTGTGTGTGCCTATCGTTTGATGCTCTACATAGCAGACCTTTTGATATATAATTACCAAATTTGGCAAAATTATAATATGAAGACTAAGAATGCAATCACTGCTGTTTTCTCGAAAGTTTATTTAATTAAAAATTACTCAAAATTTAAAAGTTTTTTCGTGATAACTTTCGAAAATTTTATCGAACAAAAATCATTTTTACACCACCTTAAAATTCAGAAAATTATTTTTTAATGACACCTATTAGTTGCCGTTCAATTTTTTCCTTTAATATTTACAAACTTTTAAATATATTTTTTATATATGATTTGCAACAATACTTTAATATTTAATTCGTGTTTCTAATTGCCTGTTTCTCTTCTATTGTTGAAAGCGCAGTAATGAAGATTATGCTTTTTTTTTCATATATTTTTGTAATAGCATGGTGAATTTTATTCTTTAGCAACGGATTCGGAAACCCTCCGCGCTTTTGCGAATGCGCCCGGCGGTGTTATTTTCATCAAAATAGGGGAAAAGTGAAGAATGGAAGGGTGATGTTTACATTTTACTGAGCGAGACCTAACAGAGCACTCCGGAAATGCTCTCATATGACTCATTGCCTGACACACCTTTCCGATGTAAAATCGTCCAAAAGTGGTAGTCTCGGAATCTGTTACTGAACAGTACTTTATATTTATATCAAACTTTTTGGAGGAACTAAAAATATAACCTGTAAAATTTTAAGCTTATCCTTAATCCTTAATAATATAATAAATGCGAAAGTGTGTCTGTTTGTTACACTTTCACGACAGAACTACCCAACTGATTCTGATGAAAATTGGCAGAGAGGTATATTGAATTCCATGGACGGACATGGTATGTGACGTCATCTTAAATTCAACATTTTTGACTGCAGTCAACTGTTAAATAAATAAAAAAGAAAAGTGCATTGCATAAGCGATCCGCCATGAAGATTAGTGATTAATTTTTATAATCAACCCGGCACTTGATCCGAAAGAAAAGCTCAATGATGTGCAAACATTTATTTTTAAAATCAACCGTCAAGTGATCGTAAATAAAAAGGGAATCACATGTAATAATTTAATTTTAAAATCAGCCATCATGTGATCATAAGAAACCGCGATCATGTGTTCCTGCTGGGAAAAGAAATAAATAATTAATTTGTGATTGCTGTTTTATCTAAATTAACTCAACTCAAAGTCGAAAGCTTGATATTAATTTTCTGTGTTTGAAGTTTACTTTATTTTAGTAATTTATATTTGTAACTTTTCATATCAGATATAGATTAAAAGCTAAAAAAATTTTTGCTAGTTATAACTAAAATGAAAGTATACGGATATATATTTTTTCTGTATTCTATTAAATGGCAGACGCGGGGCTTGCCACGCGTACAAATTTTACTTTGGTTAAAAGAAATTCTGAGGCCTAATAAAATTGATAATATTATCAGCGACGATACTTGATCCAATCAGTGATAAGCAATTAAACCATATTATTGTTAGAAACATGATACACTGTCCCTGCATGAAAGATGGAAAATGTACAAAACATTTTGCATAAAAGTTACAAAAAGAAACTGTTCACCATGAAACGGATATCCCCAGTACCGACATAGATCCCCAGCAGAAGGAGGAAAAACTGTGATTATCAAATTTCGATATGGAGATTATAGTACTGGGGACAGATTATTACATTATTTTTAAATCAACCGTCACGTGATCCTTAAGAAAACCGTAAACAAGTGCAATAACTCATTTTTAAATTCAACCGTCGTATGATAGTAAGGAAAAGAGCAATCACGTGTAATAAGTTAAGTTTAAAATCAATCTTCACGTGATAATCAGAAAAACACGATTATGTGATCCTGTTGAAAAAAATAATTTGTTGTTGCTAGTTTTCCTGAAATCATTCACCTCGAACGCTTGATGCTAATTTTCTAAGTTTGTAGTCTACTTAATTTTAGTAATTTAATTTTGTATCTTTTCTTATCAGATTTAATTCAAGAAATTTTCGATGAATTGATGCTGGGACAGAAATCTATTCATAGACATGACATACTTGCAAAAGTTGTTAGATTAAAAGTAAGAAAAACTGATTTTATCTATAACTAAAGGTACTTATTTAAACATGAAAGAAGCAACATGAACTTGTTTGACGTATCAAATAATAAAATGCGAATACTTCATTTTAAACGTTTTATTTCTTTCTTTTCTAGAAGAATCTATTTGCATCGGAAAAATTAACAAAATTCTAAAAACTACATTTTTTCTACTGTTGCCAGAAAAATAGAATATGATGAACAAAAGTAAATATGATAATAAATAAATGCTTTAAATAAAAAGAAAACGATATTAACAAACAAATGTTAAAATTCTGCGTGAGCTATAATTCAGCCACTACATTACTCCCCGAACAGTAACTATGTTACGTTACGAAGAAGGGAAATATGAGTAGTGTGACCAACATAAACAATTATTTAACATTCATATCATAAAGTTAACTACAAATAGTACTTGAAGGTAAAAATGTCTTAAAGTCAGTCCTTGAAACGGACTGGTAAACGAATAGTTCTATCTGTGCGAGATTGTTTTTGCGTCAGATCTGGTTTATTATCTGATGTCTGCAACTTGTTGTGATCAGTGGTTTTCGCCTTAGGATTGTCCTCAGCTAAAATATAGGCTGGTTTCAAGCGATCTAATGATACATTAACATTTTTCCCTTTTATGTTAATGGTAAAGTATTTATCCTTCCGCTCAATTACGGGGAATGGTCCTTCGTAAGGAGATTCCAGTTGCTTTTTTAACTCTATCTATACGTTGAAAAACGTGAGAGCAGTTTTCTAAGTGTTTATTCACAAATATGTGTCGACTCGAATTTCTACGAGTGGTCCTTGGTCCCACGGTTTCCATTTGTTTCCGGAGATTATTAGCAAAACTCTCCGATGCTGTTCGGATACTTGGTTCACTAAAAAACTCTCCAGGAAGTCTGAGACTTTCTCCATAAACTATCTGTGCAATTGAATGATTGTTAATTTCTTGAATTGCAGTACGCAAGCCCAAAAGTACTGTCGGTAACATGCCAATCCAAGACAGATTGTTGTGAGCTTTTAATGCTGTTTTTAATGTTCTATGAAGGCGTTCAACTTTGCCGTTACATGCAGGGTGGTAGGTTGTAGTATGTTGTAGCTTAATACCACAGATTTTGGACAAAGTTTGCAATGTTTCACTTCTGAACTGAGTTCTGCGGTCGGTAATAAGTTTGTGTGGCGTTCCAAATCGTGCTATCCAGTTGCTATAAAAGGCTCTTGCCACAGTGTCTGCTGAAATGTTATCTAAAGGAATTGCTTCCATCCAACTTGAAAATCTGTCGATGCAAGTTAAACAGTAAATATTCTCTCTCGATGGAGGAAGAGGACCAATGAGATCTATATGCACATCACAAAATCTTCCTGAAGGTACTTCAAACTCGCTCAATTTTGTTTCAGTGTGGCGATTGATTTTAGCTTTTTGGCAAGGAATGCAGTTTCGAGTCCACAATTGCACATCTTTTTTAATGCTAGGCCAAATGAATTTTGAATTCATCAATTTTATAGTTGACTTAATTCCTGGATGTGATAGGCCGTGAATATGGTGAAAAATTTGTTTTCGAAAAGCTTGTGGAATGTAGGGCCGAATTTTGCTAGTTGAAGTATCACACCATAAGTATTTCCCCGAAGGTAGAGGGTACTCCTTTAAATACAAGGAAGTAATGGTTCGCAGGCTCTTCAGTTCTTCATCTTGAGTTTGTGCATCAGCTATTTGATCGTAATCTATTGACGAAACTTCAGTAACCCTGGATAACGTATCGGCTACAATGTTATTTCCACCTTTTATATATTTAATATCAGTCGAAAACAGGGAGATATAGTTAAGTTGACGAGCTTGTCTTGGTGCCGCTTTGTCAAGCTTCTGGTGAAAGGCAAATATTAAGGGCTTATGGTCTGTATAAATTGTAAATGTTCTTCCTTCCAGATAATGCTTGAAATGTTTAACTGAAAGATATATGCCTAATAACTCCCTGTCATACGAGCTATAATTTTTTTGTGTATTGTTTAACTTTTTAGAGTAAAATGCAATTGGCTGCTAAGTTGAGTTTTCATATTGCTGTAACACTGCGCCTATTGCTGTGTCTGAAGCATCTGTAAATAACGACAGAGGTAATTCAGAATTGGGAAAAGACAACAACGTTGCATTTGCGAGTTCATTTTTGCACTTTTCAAACTGTTTTTCAGCTTCATCAGTCCATTGTATCTTTCTTTTATCCTTCTTTTTAGAACCTTTAAGGTATTCATGTAACAAAGCTTGATTCTTTGCTGCGTCTTTTAGATAACGACGATAAAAACTAAGAATTCCAAGAAATGTCCTCTGAGAACTTCATGGATAAATCGTTGGAATGTTGCAGGAGCATTTTTCAAGCCAAAACTCATAACGTTAAATTCATATAAACCGAAAGGTGTGATGATCGCTGTTTCACATTTGTGCTCTTCTGCAATGGGTATTTGGAAATATGCTTTAAATAAATCAATTTTAGAAAAGATCTTGGTTTCTTTTAATATTTGATGGAAATCTTCTAACCTAGGTATGGGGTAGCGATTGGGAATCGTCTGAGCATTAAGATGACGGTAATCCCCACATGGCCGATAGGACCCATCTTTTTCCGTGGCTAGATGCAAAGGTCTTGTCCATTGCGAATTCGATGGTCGAATTATTTCATTGTTGAGCATAGATGTAAACTCTTCTTTAGCTATCGCTAGTCGTTTGGGATCAAGCTGTCGTGTTTTGGCATTAATAGGTTGACCATTTGTTTCAATAAAATGTTTAACATCATGTTTTATTTCCTTAAGGAAAAGATTAGGTTAGGTTATAATTTATTATTATTAAAAAGGTAGGTATTATTAATTAGTAAGAAATTTAAGGATATTTAAGGAATAAATTCGAAATTTTTATGAATTTATTCAATGTGCTTATAACGTTATCACTTGAAATAGCAGTTATATCACCTAGCACAAAGAGATTTGTTATCCCAACAATTAATTTTTTCTTATTTACGTCAAGAAGAAAGTTAAATTTTTGAAGAAAATCAGCGCCCTAAATACATTTTGTGACGTCAGCAATTATGAATGGAAACTGAAAATCACGACGTAATCCCAAATCCAGATTTAAAACCTTTATACCATAAGTTGAAATTTCAGTGCCATTAGCAGCATATAACAGATATTCTGCTTTCTTTTTATTTTGAGACGTAGCTGGAATTATGCTAACATCAGCTCCACTGTCTACGAGTAAGCTCAAATTTGATCTTCTGTCACGGACGAATAAACGAAATTTGCGACATTCCTTTACATTTTCTGCAGCAGAGTTTGTCGCTGAACTAGGTACAGCCCACTGGATTCTCGAAACCCTAAGTGAGAGCTTCCATAAGCTGAAAAGGTTAGAAAAGCTCCCAATCCACTGGACTATGCACCAGGTCCGGGAATGTTTCCACATAAAGAGATGTAACAAGTGTCAAGGCTTCCGACATCTGGCAAAAGACTGCCCTTCCAATAGGCCTTCTTGCGGAAGCTGTGCTGGTCACCATCCCACTAGAAAGTGCAGATCACCTCAGGTGGTCTGCATCAATTGTGCTATGCACAACCAATTCCACGGAACAAGGTTTCCTGCCTATCACCACGCATCCGACAGAGGCTGCTCCTACTACTTGGGAGAGGTAGCCCTCTACAAAGAGACTAGAGACTATTAATGGATTATGCTCAAAATTTTTATCTTCAACCCACCTCCATCCACTCCAATAGCAACAAAAACCAAACTAGCCACAACATTCAACAGTTCAGACTACAAAAGAATTCAAACTTGCTATGGTCAACGCCCAGCACAACCACAACGGCAATAGATATAATACAAATAAATCTAGCTAAAAGTAAAGTGACAACAGCTCACCTAGATAAACTAGCATCGGCGATCAATATAAATCACTTCTTGTGCAAGAATCTTATGTAAAAGAAGGTAAAATCGCTGGTGTCCCAAGAAAATGGCACCAGTGGCTCTCAAGTAACAACAAAGCTGGAATCATCTCGCTGCCATCTACAAATAACCCAATTTTCATCTGCTCCAAAACTAACTTAACAGCAATTAAAATACAAACAACTACAGGCCCCGCCAATCTGATCTCGGCCTACTCCTCCCCATATACAGAGCTGCAGGTCACTGCCCAAGATCTGGCAAATATTTTAACAAAAATTGGTCCAGAGCAAGCACTTATCGGGGCATGCATGAATGCTCCAAGCACAATGTGGGGTTATGCGAACAGTAGCCCCAGAGGAAGCATTATGGAAGACCTCATCTCTTGCCTCAACCTTCACTTGTTAAACGAGAAAAACTCAGAGCCAACCTTCCAGCGTCGGAATGCAAAGGGAAGGGCCGACCTAAAGCTGGTCAAAGGAGTCCAACTGGCTAGAACTGCATCTTGGAAAGTCACCATAATAATGTTCCATAAATATATTCATACTCAATTGGGAATCAGTGTACAAAACCACACGTACACCAGATTCAAAACCGCATACGGAGGCCACCGAAATTTCTCGATGCACTTCAGGAAAGAAATTCCCCAAATCCAACAACAATTACTAGATTGCAACACAAGGGAGCAGCTGGATGAGACAACCAGCTTCCTTCAAAGAGCGATCCTTCGTTGCTGCCAGAAAGCCTACAAACTGAAAAAAGTCAAACAATCTACAAAGGTCACCTGGTGGACACAAGAGCTAGACATTAAAAAGAAAGAGATGCGAGCGGTTCAAAAGAGGACCAATAACACCACAGGCACGGAACAAACAAGATATCAACTCCTCTTCAGCCGAAAGCAAGCTCTCTACAAGAAACTGTCTCTCAGAGCCAAACGAACATCCCTGAAAAACTTCTGCACGCAGACGAAAAATCCATACGGAATCCCATATAAATCCATAGCCAAAGACAATCTCCCCCCATCAGACATTTTCAAGATTATGGACCAGCCAGAAGAAGGCGACTCCCAGTCCTTCGCAAACAGAATTCTTCAAGAGCTCTACCCACAAATCCCTATACCCTTCCAACGCCAGCCTCAGAACCTAACAGCCAAAGAAGAAACCTTTATCAAAAACGAAATAGTCCGCATCATGCAAAAAGTTCCAATTAAAAAAGCACCGGGTTATGACGGAATAGACTTCATTGTACTCAAACCCATCTTCAGAACCCACCCAGAGATTCTCATCACATTTTACAACAAATGTCTGTCACTCCAATGCTTCCCTAACCCACTGAAAACTGGAGTTGTAGTCCTTTTCTTAGAGAAAGGGAAAAACCAATCTGACATTAAATCCTACCGCCCAGTCTCCCTCCTTCCAACTTTGGGCAAAATACTGGAGAAATTGCTTTTGGAAAGACTCAACCACCACCTCAGAAGAAATAACCTTCAACATCCTAACCAGTACGGCTTCAGAACCAATAAATCTACTGAAGAAGCAATTCTTGACCTCCTCGATAAGATAAATTCAGCGAAGAACAGCAACCAACATGCCCTGATGATCTCCTTGGACATCAAAGGGGCATTTGACCTCTTGCAATACACCTCGATTAAAAACAGCCTCGACAACCTGAAGTACCATAGCAACATCCTCGAGATATTTATACATATTCTTTCCAATAGGAAAGTTGCAATAAACACCTCACCTCACAAGGCCCAGCAACATGGAATCAGCAACAAGGTTGCCCCCAAGGCTCCTGCACATGACCTGCTTTCTGGAACCTGCAGGCATTTGCAGAGGATTCCGTCTTTTTGGTCAATGCCGGGTCAAAACAGGAAGCCAAAAATCTGGCGAATAAAGCATTACAAACCTTCAAGACATGGACCGACAAGCACAAACTTGAAATTTCACTGGACAAAACTAATTATCTCAATATAAACAAAAATAGATCAGGACCAATATGGTACTCAGGATTTAAATGGGGACAAAACAACATAAAAAGAGCATCAGTAATAAAATATTTGGGAGTATTAATTGATGAAAAACTTAACTTCGCGGCTCACCTATCAGCAATAAAGAACAAGTCCTTAATCCGTCACAAAGGGCTCAAGAATGTAGCCCTGGTGACTCAGTAAAAACATCAGAAGACAGCTGTATCTAACGGTGGTGGAAAAAGTCATTCTCTATGCCTCAGCAGCATGGGCCCACAACATCACTGCCAGACAACAGAAACTCCTGTCTTCTATCCAAAGAATGCTTCTGCTCAATATCACAGGGGCGTACAACACAGCCCCAACGGCGGCTCTCCAGGTCATAGAAGGTCTAATGCCTCTTCACATTAAAGCCAAAATGCAATCAACACTGGTAAGGGTAGGCCGCCTGGGTAGAAACTGTGATTACGAAGGTATCCATTTTGACTATGAAAGCTATGAGCAGCCATCACCACCATCAACAATACACCCTGAACTTTTTAGCCTGGAAGATAGAATCTCACATGGGGGGCAAGTTCCTTCCAATAGAACGCCAATTGAAGTGTACACAGATGGCTCAAAGATAAACGATCAAACGGGAAGCGCTTTCTGTGCCATTGCAAACGAAGCCATAAAAAAAACCTGGAAGGCCAAGCTGAGCCCAGTCAATACTGTGTTCCAAGCAGAAATCCAAGCCCTCAAAGCAGCCATCGAGTGGACCAACACTGCAAACAAAGATGTCAACATCTGAAGCGACAGCGAGACTAGCCTCCAAGCTCTTGAATCCTTTAATGTAAAGAGCAAACTCACTCAAGAGGCACAAATGGCACTTATGGAAAATGCCAGAATCAGGCTCGGCTGGGTTAAAGCACACATAGGCATAAAAGGCAATCAAATAGCAGATACCCTTACGAAGGAGGCAACCACGGATGGAATTCCAACCAGCCTTCCATTCCCAAAAAATTTCCTAAAGAAACAACTTCTACAGCTCTCACTCTCGCGTTGGCAAGCTGAGTGGGATAATGGTGAGACTGGCAGATCGGTTTACAGCATTATACCGAAACTATCAAACAAACAACTGCACTGGTCCAGGGAATGCATCCAATTCGCCACCGGCCATGGGCCCTTCCCCAGCTACCTTAAGAGATTCGGTCTCCACCCTACAGATTACTGCGGATGTGGGGAAATAGGAAATCCCCTTCATTATGCAACGAGATGGCCTCTTATTTTATCTTATCACCACAAGGAACCAAGCCCACAATTCATAGTCCATGGGTGGAAGAGCGCCCTAAGAAATGTTCACAAAAATGTAAGAAAAAGTTTACCACCCACGGAACCGCAAACAAATTACTGAATTTGCACGAGGTAAAGAAAGAGGCTTACCACCGCTCGAAGATTGCACTAGGTAAAGAGCTGGAGAAAGGCGAAAGTTGCAACAAAGTTGCTGTCAAACCGGTCTATATATATATATATATATATATATACGAGGCATTTCCGGAAAGTTAGTACCGTTTTGGAAAAACTCGTATAAAAAATGTTTTTCAAAACAAAATTTATTTTTACATGAAAGAGCATTTCGGAAACTATTTTTCTACATAGTTACCACCATTGTTCAGACATTTGTCATAGCGGAAAACCAACTTGTCTATACCATCTTCAAAGAAAGATACTGCCAGTGAAGACAGCCACTACTGAACACCGTTTTTCGCGTCGTCATAGCTGTCAAAGCGCCTCCTTCCAAAATCACGCTTCAAGTTCATGAACAAGTGGTTGTCTGAAGATGCGAGGTCATGGAAGTACTGCGGCTGATCGAACTGCTCCCAACCGAATTGTTGGATAAGGTTTTGAGTGACACCAGCAGAATGGTCGACGTGCGTTGTCATGAAGCAGCACAAATCCTTGACTGAGCATTCCTCGCCTTTTGTTTTGAATTGCACGCCGCAGTTTTTTCAATATTTCACAGTATCGTCCCGCATTGATGGTTCACCTCTCTGAAGGAACTCAACAAGCAGAATGCCATGTCTGTCCCAGAACGCGGTGCACATGATTTTGTATGTTGATAAAGTTGTTTTGAAATTTTTTGTGGGGGACCGTGAGTTCCTCACCGGTCACAATTTTGTTAAGGAATTCATTGCCCTCTTCACTGTATCGGGTAAGAAATGTCAAAGCACTGCCAAGTCGCTTCGTTTTGTGTTCACGTTCTGTTTTCACAAATTTTCTCATTCACTTTTGCAACTAAACCATCACTGACAACAGAAGGTCGCCCACTCCGTGCTTCGTCTTGGACATTGGTGCGTCCATCTTTGAATTGTCGTACCCACTTTCTAACCATTCCATCAGTCATTACATTTTCATCCTAAATCTCTACAAGTTAACGATGAATTTCAGCTGGTTTAACATTCTTTGCGTTCAAAAACGGTATTACAGAACGCACTTCACAGTCAGCGGGACGGCAATGGTCTTAAACATTTTGAACGCTCACTAACATATGTAAACACAACACAATCCAGATGTAAGGGCGTCAGTGGACAGACAATCAACCAGAGACACGTGTGCACTTGCGCGGAACTCCGACATTAGCGCTGCGGTGGCGGTAGAACGAAAAAGGTACTTAGTTTCCGGACACGCATCGTATATATTCTTAATCCTTAATCCTTAATAATATAATAAATGCGAAAGTGTGTCTGTCTGTCTGTCTGTCTGTCTGTCTGTCTGTCTGTCTGTCTGTCTGACTGTTTGTTAAGCTTTCACGACCAAACTACCAAACCGATTTGGATGAAAATTGGCAGAGTTGTAGCTTCAAACACAAGAACGGACATAGGCTAGGTGAAATCACGTTAAATTAATTATTTTTGACTACAGATTAAAAACAGTTAACAAAGAAAGCCCATTGACTTCGCGATTCGCGATGAAGATTTTTATTTTTCTATAAACTGTCACGTGATACTTCAGGAATGCGAAAACATGTGGAATAAATTATTTTTAAAATCAACTATCACGTAATCCTTTTTTCTGCTGTAACTTCGGAACAAATTATTCGATACAAATTATATTTATACCATCTTAAAGATAAAAATTTTACCTTTTTAATGATACCAATTTTATTTCTGTGACATTTTTCATTCAATTTTTATTATTTTTTTAAATTTTACGTGCAGACGATTTTGAAATAACGCAAATTTATAGCTTCTCAGTTGCTAGGAAATGGTTAGACTTTGAACTAATTTGCCTTTATTTCCGAAAATTTTTCATACATTTATAAGTATCCATAAAATAAGGCAGAATTTACATGTATCAGTCTGTCTGTCGGTCGATCGGTCGGTCACAATTACTCCTTCTAAACGGTGAATGGTAGCGACGTGAAATTTACACACGGCATTCTAGAGCATATATTTAGGTCAAAGGTGTTATTTTCAACTTTCAGAGTTAATTAGTTCTTAAGATATTTAATTAAATAACGAACATTAGGCGCTTTTAAGCCTAATACTTAGACGTTTTTTGCCAATAACTTCTGAAATCTTTATAAGACAACAATTATTTTTATGCCATTTTAAAGACCAGAAAATGATTTTTTTAATGCTATTAATGCCATTGCGATGAAATATTTTCTCTGATTGCTATAAAGGTTTAAAAATATTTTTTAACGTAATTTCTAACAATACTTTTTATTTTTATAGAAATAAATTCAAGCCAAATTACTGTTTCGCGCGCGGGCTTTTGCCAGTGTTAAAGTTAATATAAGAAAATATTTCTTTCTTTGACCATAAACAACAAAGGAGACTTTACACTTCCAGTTTCCTGTTGTGGTAGCATTTAAAGCTTTTAATACGGTTACACAGTGATCCAATGACGTTAGTGAATTATTCTCTCGATGTTTTGTTTAATTTTCACAGTGAGATATTACAGAATATCCTTCTGTAGATACGGTAATGGGTATTAACAAGGAACATCATATTCTGCATAGCTCTTCAACATCTTAGAATTGTCAGGGGCACCTTCCGACAAGCCGAGATTGAAAGTCGGTGTGCCAGTACTACTAATACGCAACCTCGATATACCAAGACTGCGCAATGTCACACGGTTACAAATTACACACCTAGGTACAAACGTCGTGAAAGCTACTGTTATGACTGATATAGGGAGAAGAGAGAGTGTTTTAATTCCACGCCTTCCGATAACACCGAAGGATGTATTATCTCAGTTCAAAAGGTAATTAATCCCTTTAAAAATATCATTTGCGAGGCTCAGGGCCAGTCACTGAAAGTGGCAGGCGTACATTTGGAAAAACCATATTTTTCGCATGGGCAACTACATGTGGCGTGTTCACGTGTGTCCAACACACACAACCTCTACATCCGTGCAAATAACGTGGCATACAAAAGTATAATAGCATAGATAAACAATTTACATATCTATATCAGCATACATGTACAGTACACTCCTGTCAGCCGTCCAAATAAGTATTATCAACCGTCAGAACTTTCACTTTCCCCTTTCAAAATGCAACAAAACATTTACATTCGTGAATTAAAAAAAAGAATAATTCAAATTCTTCGCGCACGAAGTCGCGGGTAACAGCTAGTAATATAATAAATGCGAAAGTGTGTCTGTCTGTCTGTTTGTTAAGCTTTCACGGCAAAACTACCAATCCGATTTGGATGAAAATTGGCAGAGTTGTAGCTTGATACCCAAGAACGGACATAGGCTAGGTGAAATCACATTAAATTTATTATTTTTGACTACAGACAACAATTAAATAATTAACAAAGCCCATTGACTCAGCGATTATCGATGAAGATTATTTTATTTTTCAATCAACTGTCACGTGATCCTTCAGGAATGCGAGAACATGTGGAATAAATTATATTTAAAATCAACTATCACGTGATTCTTTTTTCCGCTGTAACTTCGGAACAAATTGTCCGATAAAAATGATTTTTATACCATCTTAAAGATAAAAGTTTTACCTTTTCAATGATGAATGTGACATTTTTCCTTCAATTTTTATTCATTTTTTAAAGTTTTAAGTGCAGACGATTCTGAAATAACGCAAATTTATACCTACTTCGCTGCTAGGAAACTGTTAGACTTTGAACTGATTTATCTTTATTTCCGAAAATGTTGCTTATGTTTATAAATATCTATAAAACAAGGCAGAAATTACATGTATCTGTCTGTCTGTTGGTCGATCGGTCGGTCACAAGAACTCCTAAACAGTGAACGGTAGCGACATGAAATTTACACACAAGGTGCTATTTTCAACTTTCAAATTAAATAACGAACATTAGCCGCTTTTAAGCCTATTGCTTAGACGTTTTTTGCCAATATCTTCTGAAATCTTTATTAGACATCAATTCTTTTTATGCAATTTTAAAGACGAGAAAATGATCTTTTTAATGTTATTAATTCCATTGCGATGAAATGTTTTCTCTGATTGCTATAAAGGTTTAAAAATATTTTTTTAACGTAATTTCTAACAATACTTTTTATTCTTATAGAAATAAATTCAAGCCAAATTACTGTTTCGCACGCGGGCTTTTGCCAGTGTTAAAGTTAATATAAGAAAATATTGCTTTCTTTGACCATAAACAACAAAGGAGACTTTACACTTCCAGTTTCCTGTTGTGGTAGCATTTACAGCTTTTAATACGGTTACACAGTGATCCAATGACGTTAGTGAATTATTCTCTCGATGTTTTGTTTAATTTTCACAGTGAGATATTACAGAATATCCTTCTGTAGATACGGTAATGGTTATTAACAAGGAACATCATATCCTGTAGAGCTCTTCAAGATCTTAGAATTGTCAGGGGCACCTTCCGACAAGCCGAGATTGAAAGTCGGTGTGCCAGTACTACTAATACGTAACCTCGATATACCAAGACTGTGCAATGTAATACGGTTACAAATTACGCACCTAGGTACAAACGTCGTGAAAGCTACTGTTATGACTGATATAGGGAGAAGAGAGAATGTTTTAATTCCACGCCTTCCGATAACACCGAAGGATTTATCATCTTAGTTCAAAAGGTAACAAATCCCTTTAAAAATATCATTTGCGAGGCTCAGGGCCAGACACTGAAAGTGGCAGGCGTACATTTGGAAAAACCATATTTTTCGCATGGGCAACTATAAGTGGCGTGTTCACGTGTGTCCAGCACACACAACCTCTACGTCCGCGCAAATAACGTGGTATACAAAAGTATATTAGCATAGATAAACAATTTACATATCTATATAAGCATACATGTACAGTACACTCCTGTCAGCCGTCCAAATAAGTATTATCAACTGTCAGAACTTTCACTTTCCCCTTTCAAAATGCAACAAAACATTTACATTCGTGAATTAAAAAAAAGAATAATTCAAATTCTTCGCGCACGAAGTCGCGGGTAACAGCTAGTTTATGATATAAAACAGAAAATACATGTATTTGTCGGTCTGTCTGTCACAAGAAGTCTTCCTAAACGGTGTACTGTAGCGACATGAAATTTGCACACGACATTCTGGAGCACATTTCTAAGTCAATGGTGCTATTTTCAGCTTTCAGAGTTAATTAGTTCTTAAAATGTTTAATTAGCAAACGAAAATAGCCGCTGTTAAACCTAATGCTTAGACATTTTTTGCGAATAACTTCTTAAATATTTATTAGACAACAATTATTTTTATGCCATTTTAAAGAGCAGAAAATAATCGTTTACTAATAATCTTAAATCGTAAATAAAATAAAATAATCGTAATGATATTAATTCCATTACGATAAAGTGTTTTCTCTTATTGTTATTAAGGTTTAAAAATATATTTTTAACGCAATTTCTAAAAATACTTTTTATTCTTATAGAAATAAATTCAAGCCAAATTACTGTTTCGCTCGCGGGCTTTTGCCAGTGTTAAACTTAATATAAGACAATTGTTTTCTTTGAGCATAAACAACAAAGTAGACATTTCCCTTCCGGTTTCCCGTTGTGGAAATATTGACAGTTTTTAATACGGTTACTCAGTGATCGAATGACGTTAGTGAATTATTCTCTCGATGTTTTGTTTAATTTTCAAAAATTTTTAACTGATCCTAATGAGTGTGTGCTAAGAATTTAAGGCTACTTAGTCCGGTTCCTATCGGAGGAAAAGGAAAAAGGTAGGGGAAAAAAGATGTTCTAACGGTCTATCTGTCGCGAGATCTCCTCCTAAACGGTGAATAGTCTTGACATGAAATTCGCACATGCCATTCTGGGGTCTGTTCTTAGATTAATTCTACTCTTTCAAACTTTCAAAAAATTACTTCCTAAGATATTTAATTAAATAACGAAAATTAAGCCAATTTTCGGTGTTTTATCTCAATTTTTCACCAATAATTTCAGAAAAATATATTGTACGTAGATTATTTACATACCATCTTAAAGAGCAGAAAATCATCTTTTTAATGATTTCAAATGAAATGTTATGCGTTCTTTTTCTTAATTTAATACACATTTCAAATTTATTTCATAAACAGTTTATAACAATGCTTTCTGTTATTGTAATAAAACTCAAACCATTGGTCGTTTTATCAAATCCTTCATTCCGATATTTTTACGATAGTGAAAGTTATGATAAAAAATATTGTTTTCATTGAATGTTATCCGAAAGGCAGAAATTTTATTTAGCTTTTATTTCGTAGCATATACCTCTTTCAATATGTTTGCACAACAACACAATTATGTTAATTACTCTATTTTCACGATGCTTCATTTAATTTTACAAATTTTTAATGATCATAATGAGTGTTTATAATTCTTCAAGATTGTTGAGCCCACTTTCTACCGGAGGGAGAGGGCCTAAAGAGAAAAAGAAAGAACAATATGCGATTTTTTCTTGTCAGTGACCAAAACACTGAAGAAGTGAGAATGTAGTCCGGATAATGCAAAAAAATAAAAGAGTTTCTGCTGTTGCCGTAGCAATAATGGGGGAGGGGAAAATGGAGTACGAAGGGCTACAAGATTCTTGCCAGGTGGTTCAAACTAAGGAGAGAACTGCTGGTCCAAAGATACAGTTGATTAACGAAACTCAACGAAAGACGCTTCCGCGAAAAACACTTATAGTAAATTGAAAGTGTTGTAAGTACTTGGAGTTTAAAATATTTTCATCTCGAGCAACGCCGTGCATATCAGCTAGTAATATAATGAATACGAAATTATCTCTGTTGGTTAAGCTTTCTAGATAGAACTACCAAACCGATTCTGATAAAAATTGGCAGACATATAGATTGAATCACAGGGAAGGGCATGGTATGTGGCGTCATCTTAATTTCAATATTTTTGACTACAGACAACAATTAAATAAATAACAAAGAAAAGCACATTGCATAAGCTATCCGGCATGAAGATTCATAATTTATTTTTAAATTCCATCCGGCACGTGATCCTAAAGAAAAGCTCAATCATGTGCAAAAATATTTTTTTAATATCAACCGTCACGTGATCGTAAACAAATGTGCAATCACATGCAATAATTTAATTTTAAAATAAGCCATCACGTGATCATAAAAACGGGCGATCATGTGATATTTTTAGGAAAAGAAATAAATAATTAATTTGTGGTTGCTGCTTTACTTGAAATAACTCAACTTAAAATTGATAGCTTGATATTAATTTTCTGAGTTTGCGGTCCACTTTATTTTAGTAATTTATATTTGTATTTTTTCTTATCAGATATAGATTAAAATTTCAAAAATCTTATGTCAGTTTAAACTAACTAAAGGGAAAGTATACGGATATATATTTTTTCCATATTCTATTAAATAGCAGAAACGGTGCTTGCCACACTTTCAAATTTTACTTTGGTTAAAAGGAAAGCTGAGGCCTAATAAAATTTATATTATCAGCGCCGATACCTGATCCAAGCAGTGATAAGCAATTAAATGATATTATTGCTAAAAAAATGATAGACTGTCCCTGGAGTCATGACAATGACCATTCCCTATGCATGAAGGATGGAAAATATACAAAACAGTTTCCATGACAGTTACAAAAAGAAATTTTTCACAAAGAAACGGATATCCCCTGTACCGACATAGATCCCCAGCAGAAGGAGGACAAACTGTGATTATCAAATTTCGCAAAGGCGTTTATAGCACTGGACATAGATTATCACTAAAATCAACCGTCCCATGATAGTAAGGAAAAGCACAATCACGTGTAAATAAGTTAAGTTTAAAATCAACCATCACGTGATCATCAGAAAACCACGATTATGTGATCCTGCTGGAAAAAATAACTTTTGGTTGCTGGTTTTACTGAAATAATTCACCTCGAACGCTTGATGTTAATTTTCTGAGTTTGTAGTCTACTTAAAGTTAGTAATTTATTTTTGTATCTTTTCATATCGGATTTTATTCAAGAAATTTGTAGTGAGTTGATGCCGGGATAGAAATCTATTCATAGACATGATATAGTTGGAAGAGTTTTTAGATTCAAAGTAAAAAAAAATGAGTTTAGATATAACTAAAGGGAAAATATGCGGATTTATGTTGTGTTTTACGTATTCTACTGAATGGCTGAAGCGTGGTTTGCCACACGTCCATATTTTGCTTTGGTTAAAAGACAAGCTGAGACTCAATCAAATTGATAATATTATCAGCGCCGAAATACCTAATTTTAGAAGTGATAAGCAATTACACGATATTATTGTTAAGAACATGATACACGGTCCTTGGAGTCCTAATGAAAACACTGAGTACAATGACTTTACGGCGAAGTATTAACTAAGGTAGAAGACCAAGTTATCAGGATAACCGGAAAAGATTTAACGAGCTTTGGAATAAGTAGGCCTCGTTCGATAGATGAAGTTAGTAATGACCTTATGCAGGAACTGGACTACGATACTGAAGAATTGCAACAGCGACTAAATGAGTTCCCCAGTTGAACCCATAAAAAAAACCATCTAACCAAAACCAAACTAATTTTTTGCAATAGATTGAATGTGGTGAAGGTGGTTTGTTTTTTATGGATGCTTCTGGCGGTACTGGGAAAACTTTCCTTTTCAATCTACTCTCAGCTCAAACTCAGAAAGACAAAAAAGTTGCTATTGCGGTGCCTTCTTCCGGAATAGCTGCCACGCTACTTGATGATGGGCGAACGCCGCATTCAGTACTTCAGTTGCCATTGAATATTGCCCATGAAGAAACACCAGTTTGTAACATTACTAAAAATAGTGAGCGCTGTAGAAATGTGTCAGCACTGTAAGCTGTTGATTTGGGACAAATGTACACTATAGCATAAAAGACCAATTGAAGCTTTAAATCCAATTATGAAAGATATCAATAACAATCAAAGTATCATGGTATGTATGGAGGGTATTGTTGACAGGTGATTTTAGACACATTTTACCTGTGATAACTAAGAGAACACCGGCATGCCGGAACAAAATGCATGTTTAAAGGAGTCTCCGTTATGGGAGCATGTAAATATATTAATCACACGAGGAATATGAGAGTTCAACGACACTGAATCAGGATAGTGTGCGGCTTTTTTAATTGCTGAAGGTCGGTTTAAAACAGATTCAAACGGTTTGATTTCATTGAACGGGGAATTTTACAAAATTGATCAGGGCATAGAGGAACTGATAGTCAAAATGTATCCTGAACTGCAAGCTAATATGGGAAATAGATAATGGCTGCGTGAGAAGGCAGTTTTGACACACACTACTGAAATTGCAGCAAAAATAAATAAAAAAATATGCCACAAATGGAGGGAGGTATAACAGAATATCTAACGAAAGATACAGCAATGGACAATGAACAAGTATCATCATATCACACAGAGTTCCTTAATTCTTAAGAATTGTCAGAGGTACCCTCTCACAAGCTGAGATTGAAAGTCGGGTGTCTGAACTATTCAAGCGTAACCTTGATCCATCGAGAATATGCAATGGCGCACTGTTACAAATTACACGCCTAGGTCCAAACATAATACGAACTACTGTTATGACTGGCATAACGAGAGAGAGTAGTGTTTTAGTTCCACGCATTCCGACGGAAATTCCATTCCAGTTCAACAGGTTACAATTTCCTTTAAAAATAACATTTTAGATGACAATTAACAAAGTTTAAGGCTTGAAACTCAAAGTGGTAGGCGGTCATTAGTAAAAACCATTTTTTTCACATGGGAAACTATATGTAGCGTTTTTACATGTGTCCAGTCTACATAACCTCTACATCCTAGCAAAAGAAATAAAAAGAAAAAGTAGTATACAAAAGTGTGCTAGCACAGATAAATAAATTACCAATGTATATCAGCAGACACGTACACTCCTGTAAGTAGTCCAATTATTATCAACCGTCAGGACTTTCAACATGCAAACATTTACATTCGTGAATAAAAAAATATAACAATTCGAATTCCTCGCGCACATAACAAAGTCGCGGGTAACAGCTACTTAAGATATATATCCGGTAAGCTGAATGATATTGGTATTGTCTTTAATCTTTTTATAGACATGTTTTAATCCAGTTGACTTATTATTGGACGTGAAATGCTTCACATCTTTATAATGCTTGAATCAACTGCGTATTTTGCACGATGAATAGAAAAGTGAAGTTGACGCTGACAATGTGCAATTTAAGATGTTCGACAGTTACGTCATATGATTTGACCACGGACATTCATGTAATTAATCCATAGAATAATTGACACGTCTATTAAAATGATACCACCTAAATGTCTCTTTGAAGTTTAAAAGTATATTGTTGAGGGAAATGAATGTACAATTTGAATATCAAATTGTGCATCATTACTCCCGACGAACACAATGATTGTCAAAAGTGTTTATTCTCTATCTCTACTAATAATATAGGAGTATGTGTGTGTGTGTCTGTGTGTTTATTGTCTCTCTATTTGTCAAACCGCTAGACCTAGATCTACGAAATTTTCACAAACATACTTTGGAGGGTGGAAATGTGCACCTCGGAGCCCTATCTTTGAAATTTTAATTAGAGTTGAATTAATTTAAAATTAAGAGGAATTTTGGCGTTTAACAATATTACAACACACAAATCAATTTTACAACAAAAGTGCAGTACTAAAAGCGCAGTACTAAAAGTACAAAAAATTACTTTTCCAATGATATAAATTAAGTAGCCGTGCAATGTTTTCTCGAATTTTAAAAAATTTTTAAAATATTTTTTGGCATAATTTACAACAATACTTTTCACTGTTGCAACGGAACTCAAACCCGTTTCATTGTTTAAACAAATATTTAATTGTATATTTCACTTTCATTGTTGTAATCTGAGATAATATCCCAATACATTTTGTTTTCATATTTTATTTCATTAAAATTTTTGCAAAATCTGCAAACCAGCTCTCCGAGATATTTCTTTGCTTACCTTAACAAATATATCCATTAAGCTGAATGATTATGGTTGCTATGCTTTCATTCTTTTCTCAGCGTGTTTCAATCCAGCTAACACGCAGCCATAAAATTTGCTGCGTCATTTTAATGTTGAAATCAAATGCACGTTTTATAAGAGGAATAAGGAAGTGAATATAGTGCAGACAACATGGAACTAGAGGTTACATGACATAGTCAGTTATTTGACTCAATTAGGAACATTTATGTAGAAAATGAACAGAAGTGGTCCAAGGTCACTAATAGAACATGCTTTAAATATCTATCACAATCTGAAGTTTAAAATTACGTTGTTAAGAGAGTCATGAATATAAAATGATGAAAGATTCAGTTGAAATCGTATTCCCGGCGAAGAAGCTGATCGCCGAAGGCGGCTTGTTAAGAATAAACTCGAATGCGTATGTATCTGTTGGAGCTCTTTAAATTAGCAGACATTGGGCCTAGACAACCAAATTTAGCACAGAAAATGTTTAAAAGATGAAAATTTACTCCTTGGAGCGATTTTTTTGAAATTTTAATGAATTCAAATTGATTTTTGCATCATTTTAAATTTCAAATATTATTATTTCAATATCAATTTAGTTGTAGAAAATAGTTTTTCTAATTTTAAAAAAAATGTAAATGTATTTTTGAACACAGTTTGCAAAACCACTTTTCATTGCTGAGATGAATTTACCAGAATTTCCATTATTTCATCACTATTTTTACTACTAATCTTTTACACTTAATCTCACACAATTACAATTAATCTCAGTTAGTTTTTATTAAATTCAAGAGATTTTTATTTCCATTTTGACTGAACATTATACATACACATTAAGTAATACAGATGTTTTTTAACCACTGGATTTTTACACTTAACAAATTTGTTTTATCTGTCATGAATGGATGAATTTACTTTGGGTTTGAAAATTGTCTAGATCATCTAAAAGAAGAAAATAACCAAACATATACTCTTAATATATAATCCAAATTGAGAAGATTAGAATGTTTGACTTTTATAAAATAGTCTTTTTTATTTTGTTCTTGTTCTTTTTTCTGAGATCATTTTTTAAATCAAAAATTGAAACAGTTTCAAATTTTCCTGACAACACTTTTTTGATCCAGTATGAAGACTCACGGCACCCATCTTGTGCTCAGTGTTCTCATGTGAAAATGTTCGTGCAAAATATTATGTGCATGATCATTTGAGATGCCCAAAGCCTTAGCAATTTCTTCTAACCTTCACTCTCCTGTCATGAATCACTACATCATGAACTTTTTGAATAATATCTCAAGAAGTAACCTCAAAAAGGTATTCCGAGTGTTCAGCATCATATGTGCTCATATAATGGCTCCGAAAATTATCAAACCACTTATGAACTGTTCGTATCAAAAGTGCAGAGTCGCCATAGTGTTTGTGAAGTTTAGCTGGTTTCCTGAGTCGTTTTTCCTTTCGGAAATTACATTTTCACAAGCAAACATAATTCTTTCTTATCCAATTTTAAGAAATCACGGTACTTGGTCGATTAAAAAAATATAAACACAGCATAATACATATATCTGAATTTTTTTGTATACCCTTCAAGATTTACCGGCAACTAAAAGTATTCTCGATACGGTCAAAGGCCGCCATCTTTTTGTATTGGCATAACGAACAACGCTTGTATATATTTTGTTACGGTCAATGTGTATAATCGATTATTATGCATAATAACCGGCGATAATGTATAATTACCACCCGGTTAAAGAGGATAATTTAAGAAAATGTATCACATTAACCGTATATTATGCATAATTACAAATGAAGTTTGGTCAATCTGATCACTTTCATCGGAGTAGCTTTCCGCTCCTCTAACATCCTCTAAAGTTGGAATTAAAACTCAAAAATTTAACATTAATTAAATGTTTTAAATAGAATTTTGACTTATTTAGTTATTTTATACAGGGTGTCCAAGAATTCTTAGAGAAATTTCAAAAATTAATTTTGAAAAAACTAAAAATGTTTCAACTACGGTTTTTCTTTTAAATAAACACGCATTTTAGAAAAGTTTCTTTTCAAATAGTGGCGTATCATTACGACGTTCTAAATTTGCGACAGCGAGAGAATTCCATTCGCAATGCCTACCGATCAACACAAGCCGACGCGTTTTCTGGTTTCCTCCTTTAACTTTTCTTGAATGTCTCGAAAACTCTTCAGTTTTTGAATTACATTAGATTTAACAAATTAAAGACCGTAAAATTCCCTACAAATACATGCTTTTATTTTTCTTCTGTTTTGAATAGTTTTTCAGATAATGGAATATTTTTATTAGATTAGATTTTTTTCTTGCAATTCTGGAATTGATGCAAACACTTGTAAATACTTTTTTTATATGATATTGAATTTTCTTGTAAATGCGTTTTTCTTATTCCCATAGTTATTATAAATGTATAGTTAAATTTTCGCATAATGAAAAGAAAATGTATATAATTCTATTCCGTAATGCAAATAAAAATACTATCTTGCTATAGATTTCAGGATTACAAATATATAGAATAGTTGGTTTCTTCTACTTATCAAATTTAATTACCTGCAAAAATTTCCCTTATTTAAGCGATTCTTTACAATATTGTTATTGCTTATTGTATGTAATGATTATACTTTTTATTATATGAAAAATTCATTGATGTTCAATTTCTATGCTCAATAAATAAAGGATGTCTCAAAAAAGTGGAACAAGCGTTTATTTCCTTAAATATTGCACCTGGACATATACTTTCAATTACAAAGTTTCATCAAATAAGGCAGGAATTTGTGTGAAAACACTTTGGCTTCTGTGGTAGTTGAAAATACGAAGTTAAGAAAATTAAATTTTTATACGTGCTCCATAGAGCAAAAGTGTCAATGAGAGAAATGTTTCTCTTGCACTCATCTATGCATTTCACGATTCTGTCTGTAAAACTTGCAGAGGTATATTAATTTTTAAATTTAAAGGGGGGTTCTCACAAATTTATCTAGAGATGTTTATTGCAGAAATTCAAAGTTATTCTTCAACATAGAAAAACTGCAAGATGCCAATATTTGCCTAGTAGTACATCATCCAATCATCATGGATTGTAAGAAAATTTGACAATGACTTATACTGTTACTCAGTTTCATTGGCCGATAGTTGCAACTATCGAACTTAAAAAATAATGGAAGTATAACTTAAAACAGTCAAATTTCTCATAAAACAGGAAACTAGCCTAATATCATACAAGAATATTAAATTATTTGCTCTCGACGTTGTGTATATTATTAAGCTTTACCTAAAGGCAGGGGTTACTCGCCCTTTAGGGCTGCAGCGTTGCAGAACTCACTAAAATTATTTTAAAAATTCGTATTTTCGTTTTTATTCTTATTTGCTTACTTCTGAGCTCTGAGATTTCGATTATGAACGAAAAAAAGATAACAAAGAAAATTAATGAAAAAGTAAGAAAGACATAGGATGGGGCTGCACACCAAACAGCTTTGGAATGCACCAAAATTCGCTCTTTGCACAGAACTAAGTGATATAATGGGCGAAGGCGAATAGCTATCCTTTCTGTGTTTGAACTTAGCTAGAACAGGATTTTCGGATCCTCCTATTTGTCGGTAGTCACTCTAATTCTCTTTCTTTCCCCTCGATTTCACCCAAGGTCCGGCTTCGAGTCTTGATTTGTTTATCTCCCATTTCTCTTTCATTGGTTTTTCTAAAGTTTCGGATTCTGTTTCAAGTTGACTGAACGGGAACTTGGCTGCTTACTACGTATTCTTTTTTAGTATATCACCGAGAAAATATATGTTGGTAATTTTTAAAAATACACTTTAGATAATAACCATAACATTGTGGCTATTTAAGATAACGCTCTTTCTGAAAAATTGTATTTCAGTTGTATTCTAGTAATATTTTTATAGCACTGCTTGTTTCTGAGCAGATGAGCAGTCACTGCTTCCGATATTTTTCGAAAGTAAAAAACATGAACTATTTTTGTAAATTCTTCAATTAATGTATTATTTGACTATTTTTTTAGATTTAACAAGAGTTTACAAATAAATTGTTTTTTCCTGATTCGGCCCTTTTAATAACTTATTGAAATATGTATTATATATATATATATATATATATATAATCTAAATCCAAATAAAACCAGTATACAAACATACAGAAATAAACAAGAATTAAATCCTATATCAAATAGTCATTATTTGAACAATACATCACTTTTAAATAAAATCTATTAAATTGAAATTACTAATGATACCATAAACAAAAATCAAGTTTAAACATTATATGTCAACAAGTGAAAGAACACTGTTGTTATTAAAAATAATGAAATAGGCAATCCAAGTAAATGGAGTTTTCAACAATGAAAATAGCAGCTTGGCTGTGGACAAAATTTAGCCAGGTTAAATTAATTTTGTTGTACAAACCATCCCTGTTACTATTGTTGTTGAAAAAACAGACAGGGTAATTTACCCTAAAATGAAAGAATTTAGAAAGAAGAGTCTTATACTAACCCTAACTATAAAGCATGACTATATATAAATGACTAAAAATCAGGATAAAATATGTAAATATCATTATATTGCACTAAGATATTGCACTAAAGACAGTAAATATATAATTCAATAAAGTACCCATACTTTACATTAAACATAAACTAATCTGTGTCTCCTCTTAAACTTACCAGAATTCATCTCTCTCTCTCTATATATATATATATTTATATATATGAAATATTCAACGAAAGACTGGATCACACAGCAGTTAGAGATATGGAAAAGAGGTCTAAGTCAATAAATTTGGCTTTTTATATCTATGTACGTTTTGCAGATAGAAGCTTGCAACTTTGTATGTAAAGAGATGAACGTATGAGAAACATTTTACTAATCGACATTTTTGGACTTCGGGGGCATCTAAAAATTTAATTTTTTAAATTTTTTATTATCTTTCCCCATGGAAGCCAAAGTATTTTTATATAGATTCTCAGATTATTTGATGAAACTTTGTTATTGGAAGTATATGTCTAGAATCAATATTTAAGGAGATAAACGCCTGTTCCACTTGAAACTATTTGCATTAATACTTATCATAACTTGGAAAAGAAAGCCCTATTTGAAATTCCAACAATCAAAATAGGCAACCAGCCTTAGGACTAGTTTATCGCATTCTAGTTGTATATATAAAGAGAGAGAGTACAAATCGTAAAATGAGAGTAAATCGTAAAATGAAGAACGCAATTAAAGCACAATAACGTTTCTTCAGGGTATAACGTTATTGTGAATTGCTAAAATATAAAAAAATTGACATTTTCTTGCAATCAGTTACGCCGTAAAGCCTAAAACACTGATTTCCATCCCTAATGTCAAACCAAAAACATAGAGATAAGTTTTGAATAATTAAAACCAAAATTACGATGTGATATAAGATGAGAGCAAAGTAAGAATAAATTTTACGTATCACAAGGTCGGGTGTTGGAGTGGCGGTGTTTGCGGAGGGTTATGCTGCAGACCGGCGTTGAAGGGGTGTTAACAAGGTTTCGAGTTATACTTTTCGGTATTAGCTTTGGCTGTTGCCAGGAAAGCGTAGAATTTTGGGAACGATGAAGATTAAATAGAAAAGCGATAATGATAGAAAGCGTAGAGGAATTATGAAAGAAATCAGTAAAATATGAAACACCAGTGCAAAATGTCTAAAAGGTGCGTTTTCGTGGTAAAATATCAGACCTTATCTACTTGAGTGACCCTACTGCGAAGATTATACTTCGCGACGACATCGTTCTGATAAGCAATCCTTTACTTACATCTTAAATCCATTAATCAGAGGTTCGTATTGTGAGGAGAGAATTTTATTAATGTTGAGGCTATTTCTTAAGTGCATGATGTGATTTTTGGCAGAATTAGTGTTATTGAATATCTTGTTGATTCTTATAAGTTGATTGATAATTGTGTTCTGTACGTTTTATATGAGATATTAGAGTTCCAAAAAATAAATTTATTAACGTTAAATATGCATTCGTTTCGCTTGTAATGAATGACAATTTTTAAGCATAAATCAAGAAAAATTGCTTTCGATTGATTGTTGCTGGTTTTAATTAGTTTGAGTTCTTCTGCGTAGATTTCATTTGTAATATAGCTGAAGTAATGAAAGCTAAAAATTATTAAATCGTCAATGAATCGGAAGGCAGAGTGAAAGATATTTAAAACGAAAGTCCTTTCGAAGAAATGAAGAAAGAGTTTGGCTAGTAAAGATGACAAATTTGTTCCTTGTGGGATGCCTTTTATTTGTTGGAAAATATTTTCTTCATTAAAGAAAAAGTTAGTGACTATGCAGTAGTGGATGAGGTCTTTCCAGAAAGTTAATGGTATTTTAAAAAGATTTTTAAGATCAAAGAAATAGCTCATTATTTTCAATTTTTTTTCAGCTTATAACTGCAATGGTTCTGTCGGATTTAGAACACGAATTGTTAAAATATCTTTTCCCGTTTTGTTTTATTTCATTTTTCCCTTGTCAGTTGAAAGATATTTTTCCTCTAACGAGTTTCCTCGTGTGGCACTTCTTCGGAACGTTTCTGGCAATTTTTATTGGCTGATAGTGCAGAGAGCAGGATACGTCATGGCCTTCAACTGAATGAATGACTCCGATTATTATTTTCTGATTCGATTTTATATTTGGCTTGCTGTATAATAATCATTTTCACGTTCCAATTTTGTAATATTGTTTTGGATTAACGTACTCAGCGCGAAAAAAAAAAAAGCAGGAAAATCAAAATAATGTGTATCTTTTGTTTTGATTTTGTTTTCAAATTTGTTCATGTCAATGTGGGCCTTTTTTTTTCTTTTTTGTTGAAATCCTAATTCTACGGGCAACGCCGTGCTTTCGGCAGTGTCTTACGTGTTTAAGTTTCGCATATTTTACTTGCAGTATAATAATCATTTTCACGCTGCAATTTTTTAATATTGTTTCGGATTAACGTGCTCTGTATTGTTTTTCTACAATTGAAATGTCATTATCGCAAAGAAAAATAAGCGGGAAAATAAAAATAATGTGTAACTTTTGTTTTGTTTTCAGAACTTTTTCATGTCATTGTGGGCGGTTTTTTTTCTCATTTTGTTGAATTCCTGATTCCACGGGCAACGCCGTGGGCGTACTGCTAGTACTATAATAAAACACTATAAAAATATTAACTATAAATTAGGTTTAACCTTTTATAATAATACAATTTCTTGGAAATGTTTATAAAAATAAATAAATGAATATATGATGCAATCTTATTTTTAATATACTGGCGCCATCTACCTATGAAGTGATTTACTAAAATAAATTTAACATTGATTGATTTTCATGACATTGATGTTCTCCACAAATCTTCTTGAATTGCAGCATTATTGCGCATTCGTTACGTTTGTGTTTTATATTATTTTATATTATCTTCCCCTTTTGTTTATTTTCTCCCTCTCGGCATTTTCTTTTTGCAGAATTTTTTTCTTTACATTTTGTGAATTATAAATGCTTATGTTGAGTATATTGCTTTTACAATTCTGTTATGATTGTTTCTTATTTGTTATATATATATATATATATAATTTAGTAGAAAATTACATATTTAGAAATATTAATTTGGTAACAGACATTGATAATGCATTTTTTTATATTACTTATATTGTGTAATTTCTTACATATTGGTTGTTGATTTATTACTAAATTACTACATAGATGTCGCCAGGATTTATAAATTGAAATACTCCTTAAAACAAAATTGGATTATTAATATTCGAATAATTTATTTTATAAAATTTAGATTATTAATTGTATTACATAATTTAACAGGTTTTGAGATTTTAAATATAGGTATCATACTAATTCTTTAGTATTAAAATAAATAAATTTATTTGGTTAATTTATGTTGAATCAAAGTTAAAAATCTAGTTGGGGCAATCTGTGAAGTCAAGCTAAGTGGAGGTATATATTAAAATGTGGAATACAAGTAAAGGATGGGTAAAAACACTGATCCTATAATTCTTAGTGAATAAGTATGGATATTTTATTGAATGATGTCTTTATTGTTTTGAGTGCAATATAATAGTGCTTTATATTGTTGTATTTCATATATTTAATTTTAGTACTTTCCATATAATGACATCTTGTTAGTGTATAATTTTTCATTCTAAATTCTTTCATTTTAGGGTAAATTAGCCTTTCTGTTTTTTCAACAACTTTAGTAACATGGATGGTTTGTACTGCAAAGTTGATTTAACCTGGCTAAGCTTGTTCACAGCTAAGCAACTAATTTAATTGTTGAAAACTCCATATACTTGGATTGCCTTTTGTCAATAGTTTTGATAGCAACAGGGTTCATTTACATGTTAACATCTAAATGTTTAAACTTACCTTCGGCTCTTAGTATCTATAGTCTTTTAAATTTTTTATATCTTATTTTAAATTTGGGTATTTTGTTTAATTGATGTATTTTTTGTTTATGAATTGCATTTTGATATGTATTCTTTACTTTGTTTTTGAATGTTCATATATATATATATATATATATATATAAGATTATTATTAAGATTTATAGAAGATTAAGATTTATAGATTATTACTATTAAGATTTATAGAAACACTATTCTCTCTCAAATTTTTCGCATTAGATCTATTTGTTCGAACGAAATTTCAAAATCTAGACAATTAAAGCTTTTGTATGATCAACTTTTAAATAAAGGTATTCACGAAAACTTTGTGCGACGATATCTCAAGCAGTGATTCCGGAGCTACTGACAAAGCCTTTTTCTCCTTCTCTTCCTCTTCCTCTGTTTGGCAACAGCAATAACTGGTTTGGCGTCCATTCTTCTCGTGGTCCTCACGGACACGCTAGTTTTTTCCTGGCCATGGTAAGCGTATTTCGCTTTTTTTTATTATTTTTTTGTGTATACTACTATTTTATTTATTTTATTCTAGGTCTTTTGTATTCGGATTTTTTGCTTTCGATTCTTTTTAAATCATCTTAAATGTATTTATCTTTTATTCAAGAATTCTTCCATTTTAATTGTCTTCTGCTTTTTGAGGGGATGGCGGCATTTTTTAACGGATTTCGTTTGTCGTTAGCAGAAAAAAGCACAAATTAATATCATGAGCAAGCTTCTCTTCCTGACGAGCGGCTCGCTATGATATTTTATGAATTTTATTTTTGTTTTTTATCTATTTTTTGTCATTGTGTCTTGATTGTTTTTGAGTTTTTGTCTTGTGTTTCTAAGTTTGTTTTGATATATATATATATATATATATATATATATATATATATATATATATATATATATATATATATCATTGAGCCATGTAGGGTTTAAAAAAATAATGGGTTTACCTTCTTACTTAAGTAAAGAAGAATTAATTTTTAGATAATACCCTTTGAATTCGATCATCTTGTTTTAAATGTGTTTTTATTTTTTCTCCTTTAAAAATTATAATACAATATCATAAAATTATTTTTTATTCCATCGATTCCTTTTTATTCTCATATCATCTCCCTCAAAACATTTCTTCCTATCAGGATTGTCGTTCTTAATCATTTCAGACGCCTTTTCAGCTATCATGATGATTGGAGCATTCGTATTTCCAGACGGAACTGTTGGCATTACGGATCCGTCCACAACACGGAGGTACTTTATACCTTTCACCCTAAAAATAAACAAAATATCTATCGAGATTTGATTGATAACTTTTAGATGAGAATTACGAAATACACATTTTCTTAACTGACTGTAAATAGATCTGCAGCTTAATCTAGCAACAGCAGATTACCGAAATTCACAGTAAAACAATTTAGGACGACCTGGCAAAAAGATTCCGTTGAAAAGTAATTTCTAAAAGGGGAAAATGTGACGCTGGTGACAAAAGATACAGGTAAAATTTTTAAAAATATTGATTCGTTTATAGACCCATGTCATTTAGTTTTTGTTATAGAGCAACAGAAATTCTACTGGCTGCAATGCCTATAACTTTTAAAGTCTTAATTGTATTGAAATGCAATTTTTATATAAGCTGCCTTAGATATTTGGCTTCGACGTTGAAAAGAAAATTTACTCTATGTTTCACCCATGCGTAGTTAAAAAGTATTTACTACCAAGGCTCATATTCCCTTAAATATTCAAGATATTTACTTCACATTTTAATATGATGTTTTTCTAACACATTGTAGAGTGTTCTGTAAGTTTCGCAAAATTTGGCTGAAAACTCTGCATAAGCAAAAAATATCCGAAAAATTTTATGTTTTAAAGAAGCCATTATATCTTCCCGAATATTCGTGCAATTTTTACGAAATTGCAGATAAGCAATGTGCATAAGAAGCAAAACGATTGATGAAAGTTTCAAAACATTATCGACTTCTTGTGAAACTGGGTGAGCCCAGATCATTATCGTCTTCATCAATTTGTGGACCGTTGCCCTCAATGACGTCGCACAGTGTGTAATTTCGATAATCTAGGTGGAAAAAATTAATATTTTAAAAACAAAAGTTGTTTGTTCGGTTTTTAGGATAAATACTGCTAATAACATACAAATCTGTTTAACTGAACAACTTATTTTGATATATGAGAAATTTTAAAAACGTTTCTACAATGACATAAGTATTAGCTCCACTACAAGGAAGAGATACTGTAAACATACGCATGGAAACATGTTATATGAGAAACACTGGTGTTCTAGAAATAGAAAAAATAAAAAATAAACATATTTTCTCAGATAAAATATTTTCTTAATTTGTAATAGAAAATATTTAAGAAAAATCGAGCAAAAAAGATAAGCTGAAAAGTAGAATAAAGTTGAAAATTGATTTTGAGCGAAAACACTCGTACAAAAGTGTTTCACACAGGTTGGAATAATAGATAAGTATGTTTTCATTCTGAGGTACTGCTCTCTTCCGATGAGTCCTCCGACACGATGACGGAATCTTCCTCATCTGATAAACATAATTCTTACAATTTTTTCATTTCTCGATCCATTTTCCGTTTTTTTGGATTTTGGAGCTGCCCGTAAACTTGCCATATAGCGATTGGATATGATGAGCAATATATGTAGTAAATCTGTATTTATGTTTATCCTGGATGACTTCCTTGTGAATAGTTCCCTATATTGCCTATAGTGTTTATTTCTTGCTTCCTGGACTTCTTCAGAGTACGATCCAATCGGAAGAATACACTCTTCAATTACGTCTCTCCCGTTAAATAAAATTTTATGTAGACTTATAGGCATTGGATACCAGATGTAGTTTCGGAGGTATATGTCTTGTGTCACTCTCGTAAATTCTGCGAATTTCTCTTAATTGATTTTCATGTTACACTTTATGCATTCGAGAATAATTCCGAAACGCTTGATCAAGTTGAACTCCACTCCAGTTATCCCTGCCGTTTTCTCAGGATGTCTAAAAAATTTGCGGGAAGTGTTGCCGTCATTTGTGTTGCCACTTTTTTGCTTTGGCATATGAACTAAAAGATCTAATTCTCGTCTAAATCTCTCTTAAACTTCTTTTTTAGATACTTTTTCTTTTCTTCAGTTCCTCGTGCTTGCCATGTTTTAATTTTCAGCCTATATGAAATATGAATTTGAGTGAATGGACACGATGATACAGCATTACAAACTTTTCCGACGACTATACAAAATAACAGAGTTAGCGTTACAGAAATTTCCAAATCATCCAAAAAAAGTTTCGTCGGTTCGAGTTCTTTTATTTGGTGTTTTATTTCTTCAACTTCTGTAGTAATTAAATCTGTTGATTCTTTGGCAAAAATGAATTTAATAGGTCGACAGTTCTTAGTCGAAAAAGGAACTGGGTTTTTCCAAATTACACTTTTGGAATCGACTTTACCACCATGAATTTGCAGTGGAACTACACAAATGCTCAAAAGGCTTTCGTCACTGAAATTTTCCTCAAAAAAACTTTTGCTTATATCGATTTTGCTCGGATCCATCACATCCTCATTTCATAATAACTTCAAAAGCATTATCTGTGGACAAACGTAATTTTTCAGTAACAAATTCGATGTGAAAAATACGTGAAACAGTGTGGTCAACGAGTGTCTGCAAAGTTATTTCTGCTGATGTGCCTGTCACACTAATACTGTGAGTTCAACATAACTGCTTGGCTTCTTTAACTTTATGATAGGAAGGATACAATTTTGCAATTCAGATTTTCAACATGTTCAAGTATTCTTTGGTATTGACGAGTGGACAAACCATTATCTACCATTAACACAAGCGTTTGTTCTTCAAGCTTATCACAGCACCTTCCTATTTCGAAAGAGTTCCAAGTTCTTGCATAATAAATGCAATCAATGCGTTTAAGACATATTTGAACATTTCGAGTTTTTCTTCCATACTTCGAAAAGCTGTATCCGAGAAATTGAATGTGCCATTCTGCAGAAAAGAATAAAAAAAAAAAAGTTTTCGCAAGATATTTTTTAAGATGTAGACTTGGAAATGTTCTATCTTTGATGACTACGCAACCGCAAAGTGGTACTCGGTGGTACTCTAAACTAAAACTTTACATAAACTTATGACTTCGTTTTCAGATTGAAAAAAAAAATGACTCACCACTTTTAGAGGCTGTTTTATGGCAATAAGCTCTGTTCTTCAAACAAAAAAGACATTGATGGATAGAAAATACTTTAGAAATGTAGTTGTGAAAATAAAAAAAAAATTTAGGAACAGTTGTTCTCGAATGCGACGTCAACGAATTCTCTGCTCACAGAACTGGTAGTTAGGACTCAGCGCGGCAGGTGCAAGGTCGCGCTTATTCGGACGCGTATAATAGCGCCCCCTGGCGATATTCTGAGAAACTAAACCCGTTTTCATATGCAACGGATATTTTGCTATCGAAATATATAGCTATTAATAATTTCTAAAGAGGTCGAAATTTTAATTTTTTCCACCTAGATTGCCGAAATTACACACTGTGCGTCCTGACAAAATCTTCACTATAAAATGTGAGTTCCCACGATTCTCCACAGCTGTTTGTGAGCCATTGTATTCAAATTAACTCCAAAGGTTGCGAATTTTACCAATCTTACAATAATTTTTGCTATGATAGAGTAATTTCTAAGATAGCGAGAGACAAAGATTGCCTTTACGATTGAAATGAAACTAAGATGTTTTGTGTTAAATATTGAATTTCTATCACAAAATGGTCCCGTGTCATCACTTTGAGATGGTTGCGCTACTTTTAAATGTTGCATTTAGTCCTTCAAAATCTATAGAAACATGTGTGGCAGATTTTATTCTAGCTTGTTAGGTGTGTGGAAGAGTTTCTCAACGAAACTTACAGAATTTAAGTTTTATAAACCTAAAATCATTGTGGAGGGGACCGTTCACAGGAAGATTGCTTCTCATGTGTCAGTTCTTTAACGGATGGGCAAAGTCGGAAGCTCACAAACAGATGTTTATTTGACGATAGTACCAGTGGTGTAGTCGCAAAATAAGCTGTACTGGAACGATTCAAAAGCAGTTCCGGAACGATCTAAAAGCAATGCCGGAACGCTATAAGCGAGGTGACAAAAATCAAGCTGTTTTAAGGACGTTTTCACAATTTTTCTTATTTATTCCTCGTGATAAAAAAACAGTGCCGTAACGGAGTTTCGGTGCGTTCCGGCTCCACTAAACTACTGGATGTTACATACAAAAATGCTACTGTACCAGGAAATTTTATGAGGTTATATACTTGAGAATGAATACATACTGCTGCTTCTTCTCCACGAGTCATTGGAATTCTTAACTGATAGATATTCATTTTTAAATTTATGTAGAAACTCAAAATTTTTTCAAAAAACTTTAAAACTTAAATAAAGTATTGCAAATTATGCTGGGTGTTTTGATTACTGTTCTGGTCTGTTAATCTATCTGTAAAAATCGCTCTTCTTCTCAAGTTCTTAAAGCATTTTGACGACAACTCTTAAAAGTTTTCTTTCAATATTTCCTTAAAAATTAATATACACTTTATCGTCATTGAAATAGAAAAGGGTTATAAATATTAATGCAATTTTGGTTTTATTCGGATGATTTTCAGGAGGCACTGACCCATATTTGCGTTTCGTTTGCTGAAACACCTCTAGCTGCGAACCGGACTGTAGCGGGCAATTTATTGCAAAAGAGCACATCAGTCTACCAGTTTAAGGTTAGTAAAGAGCACACACAAACAAAAATGGTTGGTTAAGAGGACAGTCAGAAAGTTGATTCCAATTCATATAACTGTGTGAGTTATGTCAGTGAGAATAATTATTGGTTTTAAATTTACTTTAACTCGGGATCCACGACGGTTGTTTCATCATCTTCATCACCCATTTTGCAAGTGCCAGAAGGATGGTACACGTTGAAGACGTAATCCCTGGCGAGGCATCTCAGGTAATTATCCGAATAAATATCATACTTCTCACAACCAGGCACCTTAATTGTGAACATCTTAGCTCCGATTTTCTCAAAAGCAGTTGTATTCGTTATGATATTCACGCACTGCTTCATAACTAAAAGAAATAAAAGAGGAAAAGTTTAATAACTATGTTAGTTGTGTCAATTTTAAAATCATCAGATCTGGATAACATTCTTATTTATGAAGAAGCGATGTAAGTAAAAGAGAAGTTGTAAAATATATAATAATACGCGAAGCTACCTGAAAAGTTTTCACCAACTTCAAAAATATTAAATATTTTTTAAAGTTATTTCGGGGAAATCATTTATTATCAAAATCATTTCTAAAAGTACATCCGTATTTCTAGAGAATGTTTTTAATACAATATTGTTTACGAATATATATATTTTTGCTGAAATTAAGACTGAAATTCCAAAAAATGACCAATACATCATATTAGATTTAATGATGTTCTGGATTGAATTTATACTGAATACACTGGGTGAGAACAAACTTTTCCATTGTTTGCAAAAAGTCATTGCGCTAAAACTGTTACACTTAACAAGTTTATTTTTGTAAATTCTAAATACTGCAATCGAGCTCTTAATAAAACCAATTACCTCGGTAAATTTCAGCATGCGCTCACTTTGTAGCTCGAATAATGTCAAGGCGGTATTTTAGTTCCTGCCCATGTTAGACAACTCCATGTTTGCTCTGTAACTCTAGGCATAGTATTTACAAACTTCAATTTTTATTAACCTTCCTTTTTTGCCTATATTTTTAGCCTTCCATGAATTAACATCAAGATCTGGTGTGGAAAAGACTCTTTCCATAATATAACCCCAAAAGCAGAAATCAGAATCATCTAAGCCAGTTCTAGTGGAATTGAACTAGAATTAAGCCAATTTGTAGTTCAATTAGAAGTGCTTTCTAAAGGTTTCAAGATTATTGAATTAACTGAGTTTTCAGTGGGACTATAATAGAAATCATTATTAGAAATAATCTTTGTTTTTAAGATAAAAATGGAAGATTCGTACAGTTAGCAAATTATTATTTGTTAAAAAGTTTTAAGGACACCGTTGTAAATTTCGTAGTAGAACTTTCAGATATATTAAAATTAGTTTCTTGCCTCGAATACTACTAAACATTTAAAGATAGTTACAAAAGTTTTTATTATAGATTTTCTTATTGAAAAAACGAAATGTGAAAGTAAGTAATTTCTTGGCGGAGAAGTCATTACAGATACAAAACAAATTTGAATACGTTTATGATATCAAACTAACTTACTATCAACTACTTTATCGAGATCTTCTTCGTACTGAAACAGATTGAAATCAATCAAAGGATATTCATATGGGTCATCTGATTTTAGTCGAACAGTTCCTCTACTTTTAGGTCTTAGAAGAACAGGGAAGAATGTAAAAGTGCTCTTTCCAAGGTAAGGTTTGTATACTTTATTGTAAACCTACAAAATTCGAAATCAATAATGATTATAAACTCAATTTGAAAAAAAAATAACTTTATACAAGGTCCTTCAAAACTCAGCTACACATTGCTAGGAAAGGTAGAAAACATTAAAACAGGCCATAGTGACATAGGAATGTATGACCGAAAAACAC
The DNA here is from genome assembly GCA_013235015.1 of Araneus ventricosus. Lineage (NCBI taxonomy): Eukaryota > Metazoa > Arthropoda > Arachnida > Araneae > Araneidae > Araneus > Araneus ventricosus. Next base: position 23,344 of record BGPR01008003.1, on the reverse strand, counting down.
TTTGGATAAGCTAGAAGTTCCATGAAGATGCTTAAATGACAAGTCAAGAAGAGGTGAAAACTCTGTATTTGGCACTACAGGTTATTCAAAAAGTATCCTTTTTCTTTTAAGGAATTATTAAAAAATTGCTAACAAAGATATATAGTTACAAGTTTTTATTCAATAAGTAAGGAATCAAACTTTATATATATATATAACAAAAGAAAACATTAAAACCATTTCAGAAAAAGAAAAAAACAAAATAACAAAACAGAACATAACGCTAACGTACAGGACGCGTCATCAGCATGGAAATCCCGAACGAGCGTATACTTATTAAAGGTGTTTTCTAACAAAAACTCTAGCAATAAGGCTAAATAGGGTTTGTTTCCCTGGAACACCGAACAAAAAAATAATATTTTGAAACAAAGAACTATCAAGCATAATGTTCATGTCTGTTGAAATAAAATACATGAAACCAAATTTTAAAACCAATAATATAAAATATCAATGAATAAGAAAGATGTCAATACTCACCTAAAAATCCATAAATGGATAAATAAGACAAGAGTGGGATTTAGATGTAAAAGCACGCGGCATGCGTACATTGGAATGTTCAGAAGTGCTGACGTGTTCTAGGTTATGAAGGTTAACAGTTAACTTCACGAGTTTCAGTTAATATTTTAGTAGCAGTGAAAAGTCATAGAAAACTTTTACTAACAGAGAAAAGTTTTAAGAAACTTTATAAGATTATCAATATATAAAAAATACCTAATATCTCAGAGAGCTTGGATTACAGTTTCCGTAAAAAATTTTGAGGAAATAAAATTTAAAAGCAAAATGTATTAAGATATTACTTTAGCTTTCAACAATGAAAGAGAAACACGCAATTAAATACTTGTTTAGACTATGAAAATGGTTTGAATTGAATAGCAACAACGAAAAGTATTGCTGTATATTATGCCAAAAATATTTAAAAAAGTGTCTTAAAATTAGATAAAAAAATTTTACAACTTAAGGTATACGCCTACGTTGGATATCGATTTTCGGCCGAAATTCACAAAAAAAAATTGTTATTGTTTCATCTGAAAGCTTATACTTTGTGGTTTTCAAAACTGTTTTTATTTTATTTTTACGACACCCAGAAAGATAACTAGAGCCTTTTTTGGAAGCCTCGAGAGCTGAAAAAGAAAATAGAACAATTGGGAAACAATTTTTAGTACTTTTAACCATATAATTAATATTCTCTTTAATTTATTGTTTTATTAACAATTACTTATATCTTTTTAATTATTTTTTAATGTTTCCAGAAGAGAGTTAGATCTAGATTCAGAAAATTAAAAAATAAATACAAAGGTCTGGGATTGAAGAGAAAGCTGACAGACAATTTTATTGATAAACTTCAAAATTATGTATTATGGAATAGCTATAAGAAGCAATGAAAATAACTTAGATGCAATGCCAAGCTCAGAATTGACAACTATTTTCATGTTTGCTCTAATAAATTTCAACCAATGCATTTACAGAGAACGACGGGCACTTACAATTGGCACTCTCTTACCTGTGACAAAGTTGCTCTGAAAAAAAAATAAATGGGCTAAAAAGAGTAAAATCACCCAGGAGGTGAAGAAAGAGGGTGTATTGTATAAAAGTTGTGAATTTTAAGTAAATTTCTGCATCAATTTATATTAAAAAATGTGTTTTTGAACTTTAAACGTGTTTTTTTTCAAAACAGAAAATTTCATAAAATTCCCATACCTGTGACATGATTTCTCAAATACTTTTTGTGATACACTTTTCAAAATTGGTACGTAGATTTTATATGCCATTATCTAGAATATGTACTAAAATAATCCCAAATGCATCATAAGTTTTGAATTTTATAGCCTGTTATTGTGTGATAGTTGTGCAAATATTGCATTACGTTACACCACCTGCATCCCCGCGTTTAGAGACATTTGGCTCCTTTCCGGTTTCAATGGAAGGAGGTGAATTTTTTTAAAGGACAAAAACAAATAACAGGTTCAAAAACAAATAATAATGAAAAAAGAAACATACACTAGACAGAACAACATAGAAAATAAAACAAAATGGAAAAAATAAAAATACGCAGAAGGAAAAAAATAGACATAAGTAGCCGGAATTGTGTGTCAGTATGGGGGGATGCGTGCTCAATGATTGTCCTCTACAATGAGATTTTTCTCATCACATATGAAGCGCACTAGGAATCGAAGTCGGGTTCTTGATAAATTATTCGTGAGAATGTTTTTCAACTACTGTGATTTAAGTGAGACTAGGAATTTGGAAATGCCAGGAGAGGGTAAACCGACATTTTGTGGCATAGTTCATTGGAACTCTTTTTTCTCCGGACGAGCAGGTGTCATGTGTTCGAAAATTGAAGTGATGAAGGTATGAAAGGAAGGGCCCGTGTCCTGTAACGAATATTAGCTCTTCTACAATCCATCCTACTGACTTGTTTGAGACCCTAGGCACTATATCGTGTGTACAGCAGCCAGTTTCTCTGCTATCCCAGTTGTCTTGACAGATGATTTAAGCAGCTGACCGTATCTAAGATTCCAGGTCGGAAAGTGGCTTAGGGAGAAATAAAGGGTCGCATTTTGTGATGGCTTCTTTTGCTAATTGGTCTACGCATTCATTGCCTAAATAACTGACTTGGGCTTTGAGCCATCTCAGGTGAATGTGTTTATGGGAGAGTAAAAGGGTTTGAAGCTCTCGGACCTTACTATGGTGGGATTTAGGATTAAGTATGGCCATCAAACTTTATGTCCAAATTTTAATAGGTCCTATGAAGGGAAGAAGCTACTTCAATTGCCATTTTAATTGCAAGGATTTCAGCTTGGAAAACCGATTGGCTGTGATCAAGTTTATCTTGCCATGAGGCAATTATTCCATAGTTTTCGAGAATGCTATATGCGCTACCAGTGCCTTCGTCCGTTTTAGATCAATCAGTATATATAGACTTGGATTCTGAGTCTCTGTGATTTTCTGCAAATGAAATTTGATTATGGAGAAGAAAATTATGGGTGTGAATATGAATTCCACTGCTTTTACTCTCGTAATCTGTTGGGCTGAATACAATGGTGAGAAAGTTGGATGATGATCTTGTTCGAGCAACTCGGGTATAAGTTGCTTCTTGTTGTGTTTGTAGGTGGAGGGGTTAAAGACCGGTGACCACTTGGAGGGCAGCGGTTGTCCTGTATGCACCAATAATATAAAGAAGAAACAGACTTTGAATTGAGTCCAGATTTTTTCGGAGTCAGGATGTCATATTGTGTCTCCAGGCAGCTGCTCCATGGCATAGAGTACTTTTTATGACTGTTTTATACAATAGCCTTCTGATGTTCTTGTTGATGCCCTACGTTTTTCCTGCGATTCTACAGAGATGTTGGTATTCATCCATGGCTCTTTTGCCCTGCTCTATTATGTGTGGTAACCAGCTTAATTAATGATCTATTGTAACGCCTAGATATTTTAAATGGTTTTTACGGCTAATTGGTTGGTTCTCCCCTTTAATCGTTGACCCTCTGACAGGATTGCTGAAAAGGACATAGCTTGATTTGTCCATTGAGACATGCAGTTTATTTTTGTCTGCAAAGTTCTTAAACTTGTCAGTGCTAATTTGATGAGTTTCCAGAGACCTTCTCTGGTATTGTCTGTAACGATGAACGCAAAGTCATCGGTAAATACTTGTAGATGAACTCCTTGAGGCCACTGTACTGATAGTATTTCGTCTGCGACGATGTTCCAAAATGCTGACCAGCTCTATGAACCCTGTGGACATCCCTCAGTCTGTTCCCAAAGGACCGGCCCTTCACTGGTTTGCATCGCCACTTCTTAATATGTCAAGAAGTGTTTCGCTAATGTTGGAGAAGAGAGAGAGGGAAGAAAATTTTTTCTCTGATGGAAGAGTATTGCAGACTGTCAAATGCACCCGAGATGTCTAAAGATATCAACCAGCGTGTTTTTCCTGCCTTCGAGCTTGTTCTAGGAGGGATGTGACATGCAGGAGCGCGTCGTCAGCTGACTTCCCTTCTCTAAATACTTACTACAGTGGATGTTGGAGATTTTGTCTTTAATTGGAAGTTGAATCTTTGAAGAAGGAGTTTCTATAGCAATTTGCCAAGTGTGGGGAGCTAAGATAATGGTCTGTAAGATTTAATATTCTGTTCGTCTTTGCCCGTCTTGTGAAACAGGATAACAAGTCCAATTTTCAGAGGATCTGAGAAACATTTAAGTTCTAAACACTCATTGAAAAAATCTTACAAAAGATAGGGAAAGGAGTTAAAAATTACTTTTACAATGATATGATCAATGCCATCCTATCCCGGGGCTTTACTGTTAGGAATGTTCTTGAGGATGTCATCTATTTCTTGTTGTGATAACTTTTCTTCTTCAAGGAGGGTTTGATGAGGTTGTATCTGTGCTGCCCGTAGTGCAATTTTTAGATATAATTTGTGTAATATTTTAACCCGAATTCTGTGGGAGTTCCTTTCTCACTGCTTTCAATTATTTGAAAGATGTCCGAGGGTGGTTTGTAGGTTTTTAATGCTGACCGGTATGGGGTTCCGTAAGGAGTTTGTGTCTGGGTGCATAGCAGTCTCCAAGATCCCCGTTGAGCTCTTTTGACTGCTTTCTTGAACAGAGGTCTTTTTTGACAGAACAATTTTGTAGTGGATTCTATCTTCGCCTCTAATCTTTTGGAGACGTCTAGCTAGGGCTTTTAATTCTTGATTCTTTATTTGGAGATCTCTATTCCACCAAGTTACGGCTGGATTCAGGGGGTTACGTTTAATTTTATAAACTTGTTTGGATGTTTTGTGGATTTCAAGTTGAATGGTTCTGGTTGTTTCATTGAACTCTTCTTCATTAGAACTATTGGAAATAAGGTTTTGCAGAGCCTGGACTTGAGGAGATTTACGAATTTACAGTGACCTCCGTGAGCCGTATTGAATCTTGCAAAAGAAAGGGAAGAAATATTAGAGTTGAAGCATATTTTTACAAATTTCTGATCACTATATGCTTCTTCCTCGAGCACATCCCATTCGCAGATTGCTTCTAAGGAGTGGCTGGTGACCATCGTTAAGTCGGGTCAGCCTTGTATATTGTTGTAGTTCAAAAGTCGGAGGGGAATCATTGCTGTTGAGAAGGAAGATGTGTTTTCCTGCAATAAACTCCTGAAGTTGCTTTCCTCTTGACTCTTCGTCTCTATAACCCCATCGTTGTCTGTGCGCATTGAAATCTCCACCAATCAAATATTCTTCACCATTGATATTTGTTGTTAGATCGGTCAGTTCGTCCAAGATTTCTGTGAAGCTAGCATATGGAGAAGAATACGACGAAATGATTGTGAAAGCTTTCGAGTTTTTCGTTATTTTAATCGCCATAGTGTTTTTCTTTGCTCACAAAACAAATGGGATGGATCATGTTGGAATAGCTATAATTCCGGCCTTCTCGCTTTCTGAAAGCCAACTTTTCCAGCACTTGGGAATGCCAGTTATTTTCCCATCTTTGAGGTGAGGCTCTTGAACGATGAATAAATCCGGCTGATGCTGTTGTACTGCTTTTAAAAGCATTGTTATGGCTATCTTGGCTCTTTGAAGATTGATCTGAATTACCCGAAGGTGCTTTTTTATCTTTTCGCGGAGAGGCCAATGAAGAATCGATAGGAATGTGGATCATTAAAAAGTGGTATTTCTCCTATAGGCTTCTACTTCCTTTATGGAGCATGGACAATTTCCATTTGCTGCTGCGTGCGTAGGGTCATAATTGGTCTTTTTGTAATGGTTTGAGAGAGAACAGTTGATGCATTTTGTTGCAAAATGCAACGATACAGAACCTTTTGCGGTTCAGCAACCCACCATATGGCACCACCTATCGACTACTGGTCAACGGATCTGCGCTTGTACAAAAAAGTTTCAGTTCGACAAAAAACAAAAAGAAAGAAGGAGCGTCGAGACTGCGATCTGCGACACGAGCCCAAAAGATGATGATACCGCAGCAGTAGGTGGATAGGCCAGGCATAAATGGTGCTGGAATCTTCGCTACAAACAACCTAACATAATGGCACCCCGGGGTAAGACGTGCCGAGAACCAGGTATGTAAGTTTCTTTGAATTGGCCAATTCGCGACTCTCGAACAACGGACATTACATAGTGTATTGCCGGTCAAGAAAAACGGACATTATAACGTACATTGACGGACATGGTAATGAGTGATGCCGTAAATGATAACGTTGGAGGCATCATTAATTATACAAGCCAAGATTATAGCTGTCTATATATTTGATGTATTATTCCTTAACAATAAGGTAGAACAATAAATTTGGCATTGTGCAAATATTGTATCATGCTTGGGTAACTCGGAATCTTTCAACGGCCACTTCAGGCGTCACAACGCCACATTCAATATTTAATATATTTCTTTTGCAGTGTGCTACTACAGTGAGTATTCATGTTTATACTATACTTGTAATATTTAGGCTATTCATAAAAACACATTTTATATGATCGCTAATGCAATGCCTAGAGTCATGTCTTCCTGAACAAAAACCGCAGAAGGGAATGTTGTTGTAATTATTTTGGTGTATGTCCAAAGTTCTGGCACTTGAAACAGCGCCTATAAATTCTCGAACTGAATAGGCTGTCAAGTTCAGAAGAATGTTTTTATTCTTCGTGAGAAGATGGAATGTGGAAGGGGAAGTTTCAACTACCCAGTGGAAGGTGACTTCTCTTCTCCCCTTAGAGCTTAAGCTTGATTTTAATAGTTTTATCGGTTACACCTAAGCGTAATCTAATTACTTCTGTCATTTCAGGTTCTTTGATGTCATTAGGAATGTTATAGAAGATCACCTTCGGAAGTTTTAATTTCGGCTGTACATGCGTGATGTTCTTTTCAAGCTCTTCTTGATTTTGGATGCTGGAGAGAATTTTCTGAAGATCACAATCATCTTCGCAATCAACGGAGAGGCCTTGTTTTCAGATATTTCTTACGTCACTTTTTCAAATATTAGGAAGATCCTGTATTATTTACTTAAAAAACGTATAAAAAATTATTTTTGAAAATTTTCATTAGATTCTAGTACATTCTCTAGACAAACGTGTTTGAAGTATCCCAACATAACTATTTGAAAGTTTGTGAATTTTTGTAAAATTTCACTTTTAAAAAATCTGCGATAATTGAAAAAGTTTTTGTTGCTTAAATGAAATAAATGAAAGTTTTTATGCAATTATGATTATAAAATGTGATTGCAATATTTATTTTAAAGATATTTCTCAAAATGTTCTCCTAACGTATGCGGATTTAATTGATATTTTAACGTCACGACCGATGCCCGCTGTTGATGGCTGAGCAAGATGGAGGCAAATGCAAACAAATTGTTGTCTTTCAGAAATTAATTTACAGCTCCATCATGTATATGCAAATATAAAAATATTCATTTTCTTGGTTATTAAAGTTATATACGCCATTAATAAAATTGAAATACCCTCGAGAGGAGGTACCGTACTCTTGTCGAGAATTTAGAAATAAATGAACGTCCGTAACAGGATCGGGTTTGAAACAATTCCAATTAAACTTGATTAAGGTACTACCTCATTAATAAACTAGAGACTAACTAACTTGCAGTCTGCTCGAAAAATTTAGTACGGTTTCCGGAGTTCCACGTGAACTCCCGCAAGATCAGGCCCGATGCCCGGGTCTGTCCACAAAACGCACAAAAAATTAACAATCTCTCTTGAGAGAACTGCAAGTACGGATCTGAAACTCCTCACGATACCTCTCTGGTTCCTGTTCCCAGAGCAGCAAAAATCGATCTCCTCTTCAAAAACCAAACTCACCTTTTTAAATCTCACCAAAGGTCTGTTTATGAGGCAAATGACATTTCATTCACAAACTTCAAAAGTTCCCGACCGTTATTCCTATTTCGCTACCACTATTCCCACCTAGGCAAATTTTGCTCTGTCGTCTCTCAAAATTTAACCTTTTGTATTCACCTGAGAATACGACATTTTCCAATCCCAGACTCGTTGGCGACTCTATCAATCAACGCTTTTGTTAGGAAACTCTGCTGCCGCGGCTGGTCTCCAACCAAGTGAGGTATTGTCCTTTTCCTGACATGTTAACTCCTGTCAAATAGTATTGCATCTGATCACCTGAAATCCTAAAATAGCTGCTAGGCAATTTTGCTACTGGAAATAAAAAATTTCAGAAGAATAAAGAAGAAAATTTTTTCCTTGATACAAGTAAACTTGACATTGCTACAACTAGGTGTAATTTTACTAATATTTTATAATGATTTAAAACAAATAACAAAGTAATACCTGAAATACCTAAAACAAACACAAAAACACAATAAGAATATTTACACGAGATGGCAGTTTTTTCGCCTATTCTAAAGACAAGAAAAATTTTCTTTTGCTTCGCACTGATCAGTAAAGCTTGTTCAAAGTTCGCTGCGGCTTAACCCTCTGACTCCTAGCGGCCCTCAAAATCTTACTACCTTTGTATACGGAGGTTTTGTTGACATATGGATTCGTGAAATAGACTCGTCCGCCTTCTCCCCTTTTCTCCTCACAGTTGGTGGTCGAAAGCGCACTGGAGCGTGACCCAGGGCTAGAGACTGGGGTCGCTGGTTGAATGATACAGTCCTCGATGGAGAACATAATGGGTTTTTTTCAATTGTTATCCCGATAGTAGGGGTTTATAATATTTTTGTTTTTAATGTAATTTTGCTCAATATATTCAAGAAATTTATTTAATTATAAAATAATATGTAGCACCTTAGTCAGGAAATGAAATTTGTCATGGCTATTTATATTCCTTTTACTAGCTATTTGATAAACTTTTGGATTATAATTCTTCACAATTCTTTTTCACAAAAATGGTATCCCTTTTAAGAGATATAAATTAACCTGTTGCATCCTAAACTGGTAACCTTCAGAAATGACTAAGAATAAAAAGGGAATATTTTGAACATCCCCTTCGGAATTCAGTTGTGTCCTGTTCAATCCACGCTGAACAAGAGAAAATAGGCTCCTTTACAAAGCAAGGCTCCCAATTCTATAGCAAAATCTCTCTGACACATGTTCCAGTAATTTTACCACTCCTTACTAGATAAATGATTCTGAAATAGACTGTAAAGGCCAGATGAAGCGTTTTCTTTCCTTGGTCATTTTTAACTCTAATTATAGCGACATTCGGTGATTGATTTGATGGTACATTTTGTAATGACAATGCAACAGGTTAACAGACTTCTTTTCACATAGAGAGACATGTGTTTCTGTCTGAAAAACACAAGCTTCTTTCTTAGACTAGGGGAGAAATATAAACAATTTTAAGGGAATTTATTTTTGAGGAAAGCGCAAATGTTTGTAAGAAATAAAATAGAATTGCGAACGTCTATATTTCCTTTGTACGAAAAAAGATAAACTAGAAAATTGAGAGTACTGTAAGTGATTTATATATAAGAGTATAACATAGATGGAATTTAGTAAATGGATTTAACTAACAAAACTGATACACCATTCATTATATCTCACGATAGTTGATTCAAGATTAAAGTCTATGTGATTAATTGCATTCCAACTAGTATTTTTAATACCTAATTTCTAAGAAAGGAATTTTTTTATTAAATAAAAAGAAAATAAAATAAAGTAACTTATCAACAATATAAGCAGCAAACTCAGAAAGTAGTAAATCTACTATGTTAGATTCGGTGGGTTTTACCATATTTTAAAATTGTTTGAGGTAAAATATTTTAGTCGAAGCTATTATTTTTTTCTAAATGCTTATTTGGCCGGTAAAAATTCAGTCAAGTTTTTGATTTTTTTCATGAATTTTAATTTTTGAGATTGGCTAAAATTTAATGAATTGACTAAACAATGTTTCCGACAATTTTCCAAATCCTAAATCAGTTCGGAAAGCTTTTAGAGTGAATGTGTTTTAATTATTGGTTCCTCAAACGTCACGTAGAAAAACACGTAGTCTTTTTCTAAAAAATGAAGTTAAATCACTGATATATGATTTTATAATATGACTCCTTATCGCTTAGAAAAAAAAATTTAGTGTCTTTATTTAACACGTTATTGACCAAAACATTTACAGCATTGTTTTAAGAAAAAACAAATTTAATGAAAACAATTTTTAAATGTGCACTTTTCTTTAGTTGTATATAAAGGAAAAAGCATTCTATTTTAATTATTCCATACTGATTGATCTTTTTTAATTCATTATTATAAATATTATGTAATCTTGAAATAATTTTTAATACAAATTTGCAATTATGAAACACCTCTTGTAAGGAATTGAAATTTAGTTCAGTTAATCGATTAATTTATAATTAAGTTATAAAAATATAAAAACTGTTGTATTTTTTTTGTCATCGAGAAGAAAAATTACAAGAAATTTTAAAAATCAAGTACATCACTAATAAAATTTAGCACAGCTTGCGAGTGTTTTGTTTTTGTTCGTTTATATTTAAAATCTTGAATCCTTCAATCAAGCCCAGTGAATCAAAAAATTACATATTCATGAGTAAATCATTTTAATTATATTTTCTGGAGTAAAAGTTAACCCGTTTTAAAGGAATCATTGTTAATCTATTAACGTACAAAATTATATTTGTCTTCATTACAAGAAATTCGAAAAAAAATTTACTCTAATAAATGAATTTCTAAGAAATTTAAATTTTTAAACTGTATTCTTAGCTTTAATATTTTTTCATTCAAATAAACACAGATTTAGTAAAAAATATAACAGGGTAAAATTATTTCAGAATCTTATTTTGAAAGTTCAGCGTGTAATTCTTTCTGAAAACATATGAAGCTTCCCGCAGGTGAAATCAATTCATCACTGTCAGCCATGAATAGCAGACGTTTCCCCTCCCCGAGGAAACCCTTGTGGGAACTTCGCTTTACTACCCAAACCCCTAGTTTGACCCTTGCCCGCCCGAAAATCCACCTGGCTCGTATAGAACCTACCAAGCCGGCTGGGGCGGGTGTCGTAGTGAGAGTGTTAAGCAACCGGCATTTTAGTTATGTTTACCCGCCCGGTGGACAACCTTGTAATTAAATGATTGCAGAGATAACGACCATCTCATTAAGCGGGGATTTGACCCAGTGCTTGTTCTCAACCATACTGAAGTATTATGGTCCGTCTCAATTGTGAAATTTTGACCGTCTAGATCAAAGGTTTTCAACCTGTGGTACACGTGCCCCTAGGGGTACGTGAAGGACCAGTTGGGGGTACGCGAAATCAAAGTCGGTAATGGCGGACACAAGAAAATATAAAGGATTAAAAAAGTTATAGTTTTTGTTTTTCTTTTTCTCTGTGGTTTTCCTAAGTTCGTGTGAAAATTAAAAGTGAAAGTTGTAATAGTCTAACCTACGCTCAAAATAAGAAAAAAGAAAAAAAAAGAAAACCTGGTAAATTTAGGATTGCAGAACAATTCCATAACTATTTTTAAGGTAACTGACAAAATCGGGTCAATGATTAAGAAGCTGAATTTTTGGGAATCCTGTATTTAAAAAAAACCAGTATGAAGTTTTTGAGACACTTCACAGCTTTTTTCTGAGAACGAACTTAAATTAACAAAATAAGTAAAAACTAGTATAATAGCACATTTAAAAGGACTTAAGTTCAGACAATATTTTTCGAACCGCAGTGATGCAGATATGTGGATTTTAAATCCATTCAACGTAGAGTTTTTTCAAAAAGCTGAAAAATTAACAATTTCTGAAAAAGAAAAATTAATTGAACTTTTCAATGATTCTTCATTAGAATCTGAATTTGAAAAAAGAATTTGATTGACTTCTGGGTTGCAGTGAAAGAAGAGTACCAAGAACTCGGTGTGAAAGCAGTAAAATATTTAATACCACGAACGCAGAACTTGTGGAAAGAGCATTCTCGTCTTATACATTTGTTAAGAATAAATATCGAAATAAGATTGACGCAGCTCCATACACGAGATTATATCTTTCTTCATTTGAACCCAATTTTATAAAACTCAGCTCCGAAACAAGCTAAACGATTTCATTGAAATTTTCTTGCATTTGAATAACTGATTATTACGAAGTGTAATTTTTAGCTAACCTTATAAGTTAATGTAAAATTATTAAAATACTGTTTTTATTTGTTTCGCCTTTTAACTAATATTATTTTAAAATTGGAATAAATTATGAAATTAAAAATAAGTTCTGCAAATGCCATTAATTCGCGTTATTTGACTCTTAAGCTTACCTAAGCCCTAGGGGTGTAGTGCAGCCGGAACGGCGTTCCGGGAATGCTTTTTCCCCCAGAGAAATAAATTAGAGAAAAAAAATGGTGAAACGTCCTTAAAACAGCGTGATTTTTGTCACCAAGTTAGAGCGTTCCGGTTGTGAGTATTTTGAGACTGCACCACTGCTAAGCCCTTAACATTATTAATGAAAATTTCTTTGCATAGACGGATGATTGGGGTGGGGGTTATGACAGCAAGGGGTACGCGAGGGAAAAAAGATTGAGAACCCCTGGTCTAGATAATACTTTAGTTTTTTCATGGCTTATATTATGCATGCACACTCGCGTTCGGTGGTGCTGTATGTTCGTTCCGCATCCGAGAACTTTTTACTTAGGTAAAGGATTAAATGTTCTTCATTCTCTTTCAGTCGCTCTGTGACATAACAACTAACATTCCTAGATCAGACGCGTCCTTTTGAATGATGAACTCTCGCTCATAATGGGGGGCATATCACACCGGTTGTCCTTCGGTTCAATTCTTCGAATGTTCGATTGCATTCTTCGGTCTGGAGAATAGTTTCTTTCTCTATTTTACCTTTTAAGGCTTTCGTTAATTTTTTTCACATAATGCGCATGAAAGCCTGCTAACACTAAGAAGACCCTAATTTGGATTTTCGTGTTGGGGGTAGGAAAATCTACCACTTCCTTGATTTTAGCTTCTGCGGTTGTCAGTACTCCACAACCGACTATGTGTCCGAACACTTTGTGTTATTCTGGGCGAATCTGCATTTCGGGGGTTTAAGGGTTAGATTTGGCCCTGCTATGTTTTTCAGTACCTTTCCGATGTGCTGCAAATGGTCGTTCCGATTATCTGAGTAAATGGCGATATCGTCTAAATAGGGGACGAAGTAATTTTCACTGCTTCCTAAACCTTAAACCATTAACTTACTGAAAAACACGATCATTGACTACACCAAACGGCATTCTTAAGGGTATATATGTCCCAAAGCAAGTGTCACAAATACTTCTAAGTGCTGTGCTCATTTACTCCATGCAATCTTCCAGTATCCATTTGCGAGATCAGTCAGCGTAATAAATTTAGCTGCTGCGACTCCTCCTACCCGCTCTTCAATGGTCGGTAACGAGAAATATTCCCTCCTGATGACAGAATTGAGATGTCTATAATCTATACAGGGTTGTGGACCTTTACCGGGCGCTTCTATCAAAATCATTGGAAAGGTATAATCAGATTGTCCGATTTCTATAATTTTTAAAGCAAGCATGCGTTTGATTTCCGATATTAGAATCACAGTCTGACGTTGAGATGTGCTATAAGGTTTAGGCCTCATTGGGTGGTAACTTATTAACTCTATGTCGTTCTCAACTAAGTGAATTTTTCTTGGTTCATTCAAGAAGACTATTTTATGGGCACCTAAAAATTTTCGTAATTATTCTGTTTGCGTGGGAAATAGCCTTTCACCTACGGCACTATCTCTAACGATTTCCTCAAAATCATAAATATTTGAGTCCGATGTCGAATACGGGATTTTTAATTCCGGTTTAGATTCTAGACTCTCGTATTTTTCCATTAAATAGTTGATTAATGCTTTCTGGACGCTGGTGATACAGCTTTAGCTAATTGACGTGGTAGATCTGAGCTTTATCATTCTTAGTGGTCATTTTAACTATATAATTGGTGTCTGAAAGTTTGCTTTCTATAACACATGACCCTGTCCTTTAAACTACTAATTTGTTCGGCTTCGAGGTTACCAGAACCAAAGCTTGATCACCCATCTGAAAGTTTATACTAGCCGCGTTTTAATTTTTTATTTCACATGTAATTTAAATATTGAATAGTTTTCGAGATATCCAAGAAAAACTAAAAAAGGGAGAGGAAATACAAGATGGGAAATTATTGATCTTATCTTGGAAAATATTAATGTTATAAGAAAAATAAAAGTATTTGTCTGTAGGGAATTTTACTCTCTTTAATTTGTTGGATCAATTGTAATTTGAAAACTTAATAGTTTTTGAGATATTCAGTGAAGACTAAAAAAGAAGGGGAAGAAGCCGCGATATCATCCCCCAGGACCGGTATTTTAGTATCTTCATCAGAAGCCCCTCACGAACATGTGTACCAATTTTCATTCGATTTAATGTTTTTTACAAACCCTTCGTTTACTGGATTGTGTGTGCTTGTAGCATGTCGGTTTGATGCGTATACTTTGAATTTATACTCATACAACCGACAGGGAGCCTTCCTGATTCTACAACAAAGTACAGTACTGGCGATCAATGTGCTCTAACTCATCCGGTTGTCGCTTCCGATTATGCTTTCCTGTGTGATATTGGTTTGTTGGATTCCTTCCTCCCCTATATGCTTCTATATTGCATTTTGAATCACACTAACTAAGTAATAAAGCAAAGCTTGAATTCGATAAATCACTACCTCGTCAGGCATTCCAACGCTTTTTCTAAAAGTTTGAGTGTAATCAGTGGCTGGTGAACCAGAAATCAAATGAATTTCTACGTCAGGCCAATCCAATCTTGCATCGTTATACTTGGTATTGAGAAAAGCCATTCCTTCGATACCAGAAAGACTTGTGGTGGGGCCTGTGAGAAGGAATCAATAAGACAAGAATTACAAGTATTAATTTTTTTTTACATTAAGCATACTTTGAACTAGAAAGCAGTGCCAAATCACTTAATCTTATTTATATTTTACTTTCCATTTAACTCGCTGATTTACATTTAACAGCTTTCAACTACATATTTTAAAATCTTTCTATTTTTTAAGAGATATCAATTTTTCAGGATCTCTTATTGTTTTCCAATGCAATCTTATCTCATGGTAATTGAATATGAATTAAAAGGAAATGTTTTCCAAAATATCTATAAATATGTTCAAAAAATTCTTTGAGACATTGTGGGTTTTTTTGTATTTCAGTTATATAAGTAGTGTCAACTAAATGTTTGAGCATCCCCCTTAATCGCAGAACTATTAGCAATTTCCCTCTTGATAACATTGAAATTTATAATTAATATTTTATGGTTTAGTATAAATTTTATGGATTTGTAAGCAATTTTTATTGAATTCCCTTAACTGTTCCCAGTCTGTACAGAACACTACGAAATGTAGAAACATTAACGCATTTGTACCTGTTGCGTGTAATTTATATTCTAATAGACTGCTGGGCAAAGCAGCTTCCTTCAAGAAGATAGGATCTGCGTGTTTTGCTTCAAAATTCAATACTACATTTCCAACATGATCTTGTAAATTATCACCAACTGGAAGATCAGCAATAACTTCAATCTGAAATAAAAAAAACAACGTAATTTCAAAAAGTTTTTGCTATAAATATAAAATAAGCTGATAATATAATTTAAGCTGATAAATATACATCTAAGTAGACTAACACAAAAAATACGTTTTCATGCGGCTAATGTTCATAACGACAAAACAATACAGTATTTTCCGCCATTCTCTACAACAGTTTCCAAGAAGGTCGAAAAGTGTAGTAAAACTTTTCTAAGTTTAATCCCTTGCATTTTTATTATCATTAATCCACAAGGAGGAAACTGACCTGATGGGATTTTCAGTAACGAAACACCCTCAGTCACCCCTGCATAGAGATCACCCGTTTGAACCGTAACTTTTATTTGGAACGGAATTTTAGATCCATGCATATAATGTTAAAATAACCCCCAGAAATGGGAATTTGGGCCTCTTCGAGCGGTAAGTGTGATGGCCTGCTCAATTTCAACGAAATCCATTCCTTTCTCATGCATGCCCCTTAGTCTTTTATTAAGAGAAGGGGAGGGGAAGTACTAAACACGAAAGCAACGCCTGATATATCGAAATTAATCCACTCTATCCAAAGGTGGAGAGAAGAGTAAACTTCGTCCTCTCAAGAGGTGAGGGATTTCAGCTGCCGAGGGGAGCTGCTAAACACAGACCAAGAAACCATTTTCGCCGCAAGCAGAGGAAAAATTCTATTAAAAAACATTAAATTCTTATTCATTAGCTCATCAGACTTTGAGAAAAATTAATAATATTATTGTCCATTTCTTCGCAATGACTGACGAAGCAATTAGGGATTTACTCTCCCTATTAAAAAAGAAAATTGAAAAACAGTGAAAGATCCAAGCAAATACAAATTGTATCGTTTTTTCAAAAACATATAGAGATCTTCGATTAGAGAAAAATTTTTATTAGATAAGTTTTAAAATTCACTGTGCTGGAAATAATGAATTAGGGTTCGATTTAATAAGTATTTTATTTTCAAAAAATTAAAACCCTTCATAGCGGCCAATCCCACTGATCCAGTCCCTCTGTAGAGAATTTTCACTGTATTTATAGTTTATCTGTAAAAAAAGGACATCAAACATTGGTGAACTTTATTTTGAAACTTTTTTCTCTCCCTTTGAAATTTGCTTTTAACTATCTACTCAAGTTTTAGTAAATGTCAAGTATTAATATATCTTAACATATTTTTAAACATTGGTTTTTGAGAAATTCTTTTTTTTTGAATGAATTTAACATTGATTTCGATTATAACTTTATTTTACTTCCTTTTCACTCTTGTTAGAAATCTTTAACTTTGAACATAATTTTTTCACTCATCGATTTAAAAATAAAGATCATGAATTTTTTTGTCCATGTAAATCATAATTCCATAAATGTTGCGATCTATTTTAATGTCTAAATAAAAATTATTATTATTTATTATATAAATTGGAAGAATAATGAATAAATCGAATGCATATAAGAAATTTGTTGTATCTGTTGATTGGTGGTTTCAATAGTTTCTTAATATTCTGATAAAGTGTGGAAAATTTTATCTATATGACATTTTAATCGTTTAAATCATACACCTATAATTTTGCGGATATTGTTCACCGATCAAACTGGTAAAACTGATTTAGATTCTTCTATGCAATTGTAAAACTGGGTAAGAGAATACAGAAAGTGATTTAATTTATATAATCTATCTTCTTTGAACACAAAAACATACTCATAAAAAACTTTCACTACTCGTAGAGATGCATCAAACATAATTTTTTAATTAGGAGCAATTATAAAATTGGACTGCAAAATGTGCATTTAGCTGTTTTTCCAAAAATATTACAGAAAAATTCTTACGATGGATTTTACCAAACTTAATTATTATATTAGGGTCGTTAAATAAATAACGAGTCAAAGGTTGACACAAATAACCGATATATACTAGAAAATTGTGGAGGGACCATTTAACGGCTATAGATAAAACTCGTCCAGAAATGGAATTTCAAGTGGTACGCATAAGTCGCGAGCAGAAAAAGACCAATCAACCTGGCTCACAGTTCAAATTAGTCATTACGCGTCCGGCGATCTTGAAAAACAAGTGGAAGAGATAGCTCATAGTGTAGAAGCAGAGAAGAAAGGTTATTGTGGAAAAAAATTACAATTTCCATAAAGATCTTTATATATTTTTCTAAGCCTTTATAACAATTCTATTTTCCTATAAAGTGGTTCTATGTTTAACTTACGCCAAAATCCTCTAAATGCTCTTTTGGTCCAATTCCAGAGAGCATGAGAATTTGTGGAGAATTGATGGATCCACCACTCATAATAACTTCTTTTCGGGCACGTATGTCGTAAATGTCGCCATCTTTTTCAAATCGGACACCGTAAGCTTCCTTGTCGTTATTGATCAGAACCTAGAAGAAGAAAAGTGCTGCATTAAATACATGCATTTTGATTCGCACCAACTGTTCAAAGAATTCCCAAAGGCGTAAACAATAAATCTATAAAATATAAAGTGTAATGTCACTAGAACCAATTATATCCGACTAATAAATAGACGAGAGGGACATTATAACATCTATTGGAATTGATTAGCTACATTAACGTCTTCTTGGTTAAAACCATAATGGGACGAGCATCATTATTTTGAACTGTTATTAAAAATCAAGCATGACATCTGAGTTCGCACTCCTCAAACCCAAACATGAACATTCGGCCTGTAGCCATTCAACAAATAATACAAAGTAGATCCATATAGGTCGGATCTTTGGTTATGATATTCTCTGAATTATTCAAATCTAGATTTGAAGATAAATTTTACCTATGTTGTCATCAGTGGCGGATTGGGTCTGAAATTAGAGGTTGCCAGCAGTCAATGGGGGACCACTCATATGAAAAAGGATATTATTTCTCTATATATTTTTTAAAATTTATTTATTATAAATATAATGAATTAAAATTAATAAATGGACATGATATACTATATAAATTACTAGCTGTTACCCGCGACTTCGTTCGCGAAGAATTTGAATTGTTACTTTTTTAAAATTCAAGAATGTAATTGTTTCGTTATATGTAGAAAGGGGAAATTAAAAGTTCTGACGTTTGATAATACATAATTGGACGACTAACAGGAGTGTACTGTACATGTGTCTGCTGTTACAGTTAGGTAAATTGGTTACATATGATAACACACTTTTGTATACGACGTTTTTTGTTTCGCGTTTTTTGCACCGATGTAGAGGTTTAGTGGGCTGGACACACGCGAACATGCCACACATAGTTACCAACGGAAAAAATATGATTTTTCCAATTGTACGCCTACCCCTTTGAGTGTCTGACCCTGAGCCTGGCAAATGCTAATTTTAAAGGGAATTGTTACCTTCTGAACTGGGATGGTAAATCCTTCGGTATTATCGGAATGCGTAGAATTTAGCACTCTCACCTCTCGCTATGCCAGTCATATCAGTAGCTAGTACGACTTTTTGTCCTAAGTGTGTAATTTGAAACCGTGTGCCATTGCGCAGTCTCGGTACATCGAGGTTACGTATGAATAGTTCTGGCACACCGAATTTTAAGCTCAGCTTGTCGGAAGGTATGCCTGAAAATTCTATGGGGTTGAAGAACTCTACAGGATATGATTTTACTTGTAATTGCCCATTACCTTATCTACAGATAGATATTCTGTAATACATCCCACCATTTGTGAAGCATTTTTTTTATTTATCTGACCTAAACTTTCATTAGTCAGTGCCAAAATTACCCAATCAACAAACAATCTCTATTCCTCTCATTAGCTTGTAGGGAAGGATAAACCTTGCTTATCAGTTCCTTTGTACTGTGAGCAATTTTAAAAAAGTCCCAATTTAATACACTGTTTGAATCTCTAGCAATCGCCAAATCTATTTGGCAACTGTATCAAGCGCCAAGTTCGAATCAGTTCTTTCTTTAGTAAAGGAGTGGGGATTTGAAGAACTGGTAACAGGAGTTTACTGGTAAGTACTAAATTTTATTTTGAATTGATTTTTCGGTAATGTTGAATTAAGTATATATGATTTGTGAGTATATATTTAAATAAAATTTCTCATTTATTGAAAGCTAAAAATTTGACAGCTGGGTAAATTGAATGTCGAAGAAAAAAATAAGGTAAATATATGCATATATACGTTCACAAGAATACTTTATTTGTAGTTTCTTTTCATATCAATCATATTAAACGATTTTGGCGATTTTTTTTTTGTTTATGCCGAGTCGGTGGCCTTCTAGCTAATTTCTTAGCTCATGACTTTGTTTTTACGATGTGAAAAAAATGAAAATATATTGTTAACTTCCTTAATACATTTAATGTATACTTCATCGATGTTCTGCCAATAATTTAATATTTAATTGCCGTTTCTTTTTAAATACCTTTTCCTCATAAGTGAATTACGTTTAAAGTTCGTTTTGCTACCGTTTCCTGAAATGAATTGTCTAAATTTTACTTTTTTTAAAAAATTAAGATTATGAATACTGGGTTATTAAACAATTACTACAGACGTATGAAGATATGTTTAATTTTATTTCCATCTGTATAGTGAAAAGGAATGCGTTAAAATTGTTCAATTTGCAATAGTTTTTTGTTACATCAGATAATGGTAAAAGCAAAAATTAAATAATTTGTTATTTCCTGTATTTTATTTGGAAACTTCTTTCATAAATAATATGAAAATTATCAAAATCAAGTGATCATAGGAACAAATTGAAAGAATGTTCCTATTACGTTTTTTTCCCTTCATAACTTGAATATCTTTCTATTATTTATACTGTGCTTCTTAACCGCTTAACTTAACAGCCCGAGAATAATCGTGCATCTAATTATCGAAATTTTAGTCTTATAAACTAAAATTGAATCATTAATTAGCTTTATAATTTGATACAAAAATATGTAGGATCCATAAACATCTTAAGTATCCTATGCCTTCTTAGATGAATGAAAACGACAGCCCCTTTCCAAAACAGGAGGGGTCATCTTATTAGATAGCAAAGAAAACTATTCAGTTAAGTGGTTAAAACTGTCATATCTAAAATTAGATATTTTTTATGAAGAATATGGATGGGTGGAATATTTACAATTCTTTTTTGTTTTTGTCTTGTTAGACATTTAGTAAAAAATTAGCAATAAATTTATTTTTGGATCCGGGGATAGTAGAGTCCCTGAGTATTTTTACAAATCCATACCGTGATCTTAGGTTGATTCGAACTCTCAAATGATTCGAACCGGATCGGTGCGCGTTTAGTTATCTGCGGTTGGCAATACTTCGAATGCAAATAAAACGGTTTTTTTAAACGCAACTGTAGTGGCGGGTTGTTGACATGTTTTTGTCAGTTGGAGGCCTTTCTTGAAGGGTGCCATTTTTTTTTCTCTTGACCGTATCCGATGGGCAATAATTTTAGCCCGTCTTTTGATGGCAATTTTTTCTTGCCTTTTAAGCATTTTGAAACGAAGGCATAATTTTGTGATACTCTTGATCTAACAATTTTTGATTGTTTTTGCTCGTAAAACGTACTAAATTAATTTTTAAAAAAATATTTCAGGTTGCTAAAATAATGTTATATTAGTAAATAATTTTTTATCGTTTAGCTTTTACTTAATCTTTTTATTTTTTATGAGAATGTTATAATGTTAAAATTTTTTAGAACTAATTTTTAAAATTGATACAATTATAAGTTTCTAATACAGGAGACGTTATTATTTTTTACTTAACTGATTAATTAATTTAAACAAAATTTCTAAAATAAGGAAATAGTTTCCTTATTACATTAAATTAAAACCTCGTAAGAAATTCTAGTTACTTTTATTCTGGACATAACATATATATTCGAATCAGAATTATTTGGTTATCGGTAAGAAAAAACTAGTTTTCCAAATATGTACACCATTTCATATATTTGCTTTCAATTTTGGATATGTGAGCAAAAACATGGACTAGAGTAAAAAATAGGTCGTTAATTTATTTTTAGCTGCTGATAACTGTATGAAGAAAATGCACATAGCTCAAAGAAAAGAAAAAATGAAGCAAGTTTCTACCTTTAGAGGTCTAATGCGAGAAAAGAATATAAATCTTGATGAAAAGGGTAAAAAACTGCTGAATTTAATAATATAAAAAATTGTGTATTTTATGTTGAAATTTTGTTCCAATTTGTATAATGTTGAATTAAACCCCTTTGCCCCAACAGGAAAATATGATTGCCGTTCTAAATATGCTTGAAATATCAAGGTGGTAGCAAAATTATTTTGCTTATTAGCATTTATGCAGCAGCAGCCAGCTATTAGTGTTCACCATGTTATATTAATGATTTAAAAATTAAAATTTGTGTGTGAAATCATTCATTTGTTATTTTTTATTGAAAGTGAACTAGTAGATAACAGAAAAAGTATCCACTTAGTTCAAACGTAAATGTACCAACACTTTTTTTAATAGAGGTATTAGCCACGTTATTGAAATTTAATAAATTGAGTAATCTTGCTATTTTACAAGAGGTAAAGGAAAGGGAGAGCTTACGTGCGCAGTGCTTTTTGAGCTTGCTATTTAGTAGAGGTTAAGCTTTCCTTAAAATGCTTCTCCATTTTTGTTTTATCATTTCTTTGCTGAAATTTTTGTATGATGAAGTCAAGAGCAATCAACGTAAGAAATGAAAGTACTACTTTAAGTGATCGATAATTAATCCCAATTCATTTTTTATGATCCGTTATTTTTAATTATAAAACATTACATTTACTAAAAGGATTGTTCAATGTTTTAGATTTTGTAAAAAAAAGTAAGTTTAAGGCGATGTCTTCAGTTTTGACTCAGTCTGTGAGATCTTAACATATTAAGAACCGTTTTTGCCTTACTATAAGAATCATTCAAAATGTTAATTGAATTGTTTTACATTTTTTAGATGAAAACTTATCAACAGTCTACGACAACTTATTTGTAGGAATTGTTCTACAAATAAATTGTAAAGCAATCACAGAATTGGAGGCCAACAAAAGCTATAAAGTTGTTTCCTTAAGTTGCTAATCTTGGCGATATATTTGGCGACCATTTGGGTGACTTGGCGGCGAAGTTGGCGACAAAAGGAATTTTCTAGAAGGACCTCGAACTTTCAAACTATTTCTACTGGCTTCATGAAATTTCTGGAGATTACATCACTTCCTACGTAATGAAGTCACTTCCTGTTGAGAAAGTATAAAAGCAAGATCTCAACACTGTCCAATAAATTGAACTTAGATTTGAAATATGTGCTTTTGTTTTCTTAAATACTTAAAATAAATTCACTGCATATTATGTATATTAATAAAGAAAATTAAATTACCAAGAAATGATAAATTTTAGTAATTATAACATTACTTAATAAATTTAACAATTTATAAAAAATGAGTCAATGAGTTTTTGCATTTATTTTTATAGTTCATTTTTCACTCTGCCTTAGGCATTTGTATATTTACAAATATTCTGCTTTTTTTAAAAATCGTAGTGATGTTGAGAATTGAGTAAAATTTTACAGGCGAAAAAGCAAAAGTAAATAAATATTAATGCGATTGGCATTATAAACGGACATACCGTATCTCAAATTTTACCAGATAATTTGTAATAGAATCAGAGTTATTCTGGTAAATTTATCAATTAAATAGTCTAAATTACCATCTTATTGGTAATAGAACCAGAGTTATTCAGGTAAATTTATCAAATTAAATGGTCTAAATTACCATCTTACTGGTAATAGAATCAGAGTTAATCTGGTAAATTTATCAAATTAAATGGTCTAAATTACCATCTTATTGGTAATAGAACCAGAGTTATTCTGGTAAATTTATCAAAT
>BGPR01008002.1:15662-67003 GCA_013235015.1 Araneus ventricosus | reverse complement strand
TTAATCATATATTTCAAATTAATTTCCGTTTTCTTATAGAAAGTAGTAAATCACGTCAGTGGTATATCATGCGCGTGATAGAGTTTGGACGCCACGATGCATCTGATAATTTATTGCAATCGTGATGATCCTATAATTTGATAATATTTTTTGGCAACGTTTGACAAGCAGAGAAGTGCTTTGTTTTGATTAGAATTTCGAAAAAGAATTCCTTTGAAATTGTAACTTTTGACTTACGTTTGACAAGCTGAGAATTTCATGGTTATTGAATTATAATAAAACTGCTAAACAACGAAAAATACTTCACACAGAATGTTGCTTACCAAGAGGTTTTTTGAATAAAGAAATATGTAAATAATATGAAAATAAAAAATATTTCCTGTCATAAATCATATCTTTATTTTATTTGTTTTCAATCAATGTTAAACATTTCTCTCGTATATATATCTATTTAAACACGCCAAATTTGACGGGAAATCTCTCGAATGAAGAGGCAATTTGCAGCCGTCATACCATGACGGGTGATTTTCTAGTATTGACAATAACGTCTAATGCATAGACACACAATTCATAAACAGTAATTATCTTTCTTTACAAGGCTCAATTAAATTACAACAACGTAGTCCTTTCATTCTCTCCTTAACCGAGACTGTCCTCTTATTAAACTAATAAGAGGACATAAAACTGTCCTCTTTCGAAACTAATACAAGAATATCAAACTGACAGTTGTCAAATGAAAGTGTCACCAGGCTAACTAGAAAAGCAACAAATAATAGAAAATACAATGCTTCTATTCAAAGCTTGACACATCATTGTCTCCACCCTTTTTATTAAAGAGTCTCGAGTCAGCTTTTGTCAACAGTCAAGAAAGATGGATTAAGGGAAGTAGGGTGACAGATGCATACGTATTTAATAAGTGATAAAACAATAAACATACCGGTTTTTTGGTTTAGGTTAACCGGTTTTTTCGGTTATTTTTTTGTCCCGGTTATAACCGGTTATTTTTTAAAAAATCCAATAACCGGGTAAACAAACCGGCAAAATCAGCTATCGGAAGATGGGTTCGATTAGACTAAAATTTGCCATGTAATGAAGCTTTGAATTTCATCATCTTAGGACAATCAACGAACCCGCTTCCTCGAGGCGTCCCGTTGGTTGGCGGATTTTCCTCGAGGCAGCCAATTGAAATGGTTTAAAATAGTGATAGCCAAGCTTTCATAACTCGGTGAGTTTTCGTCGCAGAAGCGTGAGACATTTTATTTAAAATTTCAGCGTGACAAAAATATTTTACTGCATATGATTAATTAGATCGAGGGACTGTATAAAAATTTAGACAGTTATTTTTCAACATTATATTTATTGACTCAAACAGCATAAAATTCGATTATTTAAGTCTGTATTCTCTAATTTCTTCATATTAAGCCGGATTCGACAAATAACTCGATACGTTTCATAAATATTTAGTTTCACATAACGTTAACATAAAATACGGACATAAAACGCATCACACGTAGGAATGCAGATCAGGGTTGCTAGGTCAAAATAGCAAAATAAGGCCAAAAAAGGCCAAATTTGACAAATTGATTGAAAACTCCATTAATACTCCATTTTGACATTATAGAAAAACAGCTATCCTTCATGAAAACGAATCCCACTCGATAGGCATATGTTCATTGTTCTATTATTAAACTAAAATTTAAGTGAAAGAAATTTAAAATATCCTTGTTCTATTCAGGCGCTATTTCGTTTGACAGATCATTATATATCATTTGAAATGTGTAATGTCAAAAATGTATTAAAAAACAATAGAATAAGTAACTAAAAATTGTTCTAAAAGTCATTAACGAAAATAAAGCCAAAAATGAATTTAAGGCCAAATGAAAATTCCTAAGGCCAAGGGCTTTGGAAAAAGGCCAATATGGCAACCGTGATACAGATGAAGAACTGTTGCTAGAACACATTTAACAGAATTCTGGAAGAACATTAAAAAAAATGTTTAAAAGCAGACGTTTAAAGATTTATATAAGGAACACTATATTTTGAACTCTGTGACCTGTACGTTCTAGTTGTTCGAAGCCGGTTGCTCGTCGTTGTTCCTGTCTATCATTGTGTCGCAATCAGTTGTATGGAAATAATTTTAGCAAATGAGGCGGAAATAAAGAGCAATGTTCCATTTGTTTCAAAAGTGCTTTTGGGAGCAGAATAAAATTTGCATGGCGGATTCGTCATTTATAGCCCAAAAATTATTTATCTTTAGTTGGAAGTCCTGTGGCTTCTGAAAGATAAGTATCATCGTTGAATGGTGTCATTTCCTATGAGGGATGCCGACTTACGGACCAACACATTGCTGGAAGAGACTTCATGAACAGATAAATATTGCTAATAAACTGATTTCATGTAAAAACAATATTAATAAAAAAAACTTTGTCTGCAAAAGGCGTTTACAAACAACAACCGAAAACCGTTTATTTTGAGCGGTTAAAACCGCCAGGTTAAACCGGAGGTGAAAAAAACCTGAATAAACGAAAACCGGTTATTTTTACAATAACCGCCATCCCCACACTCGTGTAATATAGCAGATGGTTATTAAATGTTTTTGAGAATTTCTCAAGGTCAGGCTGAAAAAAATGCAGCTACTGACTGTAAAATAACCTTTTCTCAGCCAGCAGCAGTTAATATGGAGATAAGATATGAGCATATCGCTTAATCAAATAAACAGTGCTTCACATGATAGAGAGTGCCTGGCGGTACTTGTCTCAGTAAGGAGGGAAAACTCAAATTTGTATTATCACACCGAGGAGATAGTTTTTCCTTAAAAGGTCAAAAAATGAATAAAGAGGAATTATTTTCTTAGAGGAAAATTACTACTCAACAGCAAATCATAACTGAACAATGGAAGAAACAGTCGTATACAGGAGAAGGGAAAACAAAGATGAAAAAAATTTACAAAAAATGTAGACAATAAAAAATTAAAGAAAATTTTTTTATTTCTGTTATTTATTTTTCATTTTATTTTTGCTATTCATACTTCGAAGCCAAATTTTCGTTTTAAGTTCACAAAAACTATATAGAATTCATCATATTAACAGATAATCTATATATATAAAACTTAATGTATGTATAATGTTTGTTCCAGCAACACTTCCGAACGGCTCAAGGAATTTTGATGAAACTTGGTACACATATTCCTTATTAACCCACTTAAAGGATAGGAGGGGTAAATAAGCCCTAACCCAGTTCCTCAGGGTAGGGAAATGCATGTAACAAATAGGCCGATTGACTCACTTGGTGATTTCGGCGGCTTGGACGATTTTTATAAAATTTGGTACCAGATATGGTGCCAAGAAAATACCGCTAAAGGTAGATTTATCGTTACAAACAGTATTGTTATACACAGATTTTACTGTATTATTTTTGCTTATTTGAAAATATATTATAAAATATTTATTTTAATGAAAAATATCATAATTTTTCAGATTTTCAAGTTATATGACATTTAATATTTTAAAATATTTTTTTTTGTGAGTGTAATAAGATGAAAATAAGTTCAATGTTCTTACGGAAACTAAATCGCATACTGCGCTGCCTTCGGGATGATTGTATATAAAATCGTTTTTTCTACGCATACCTATTTGTGGTCATGTATTTGCAGATAATAACATCATAACACATTTTTGATTTGCTAGCAGAACAATATTGTTTTATAATGTAAACTTCATAATATTCTTGCTATATGTATTATATTTTCACACGTTGGCTGCTGATCATGCACTTTGACTCACGCTTCTGCTTCATATTTACTATGTAGTTAGATTACCCCTTCTTTACTATAGTTAACCCTTTAATTGCGGTTGTGGTTTATAAACCACATATATAACAAAGTATTCGCAATTTTGTAAAAAAATTTTTCTTTTCCTCTCCATCACAAGGTTTTGATAAGAAAATGACCGGGCAAAGCCGGGAAATCTGCAAGTGATGTAATAAAATGCTGCAAAAGCTTCATTTGTAGAACTAGACAGATTCGAATTTTTTCTTTGGATAAACAGAAGACGCTACATCAAAGCCCAGCGTAAAAAAATGTTATGTGACATGCAGAGGAGTTACGTTTATCATACGAAAAATTTACAAAAATGTTCGTTTAAAATAAACAAATATTTAAAACTTAAAGAAGACATCATTCAAGACAAATACAAAAAGATATAACTATTTACAAATTTCGTAAGGATGCGAAAGAATGCGAGTTAACCGAGAGGTTTACGATTAAAGAAGGCCTCCAAATCTCACCAACAATCCTTTGAAAGAAACATGGGGATGTAAATACTAATGAAATGGGTGGGGGGATTCTAAAACATCATATGAAAATATGAATTTGCAGGTTTTACTTTATTTAGTATCAAATAAAGATAGAAAGTAGGTCAACCAGACAGAAAAACAATACATCAGCAGGAAGACGAAAAAAATCTTAAGGATTCTTTTTTTAAATTGGCTTAAGGAGTACGTAAAATCGTGAGTCCCTCATTAGTGGCCGGGATTGAATTCGGCATTCTATGGAATGCCTATCAAAAGTAAGAAAAGTATTTTAATGTTTCATACTTTCCCAAAACATTCTAGAGAATACCAGGAGCTGTAGGGAATACCAAATATATTTTCGAGAAAGGATGATTACGTAATTTTTGCTCAAATAAATTCGCATTTAAAAATGAAAGAATTATAAAATGAAACATCGAGGATTTTTCCACATCAAAGGGAAAAGGTCAGTTTTGAGCTAAGAACAGGATGGAATGGCAAACTGAATTGCACTAAACTATACCTATCAATAAAATACTTGATTTTGTAAATATATCTTACAAACCAACCCAAGTATAAGGGGAGAAAAAGAAGCTTTAAAAACATAACATATCATTCAATTTCACCAGGTAGCCTAATGAATTCCATCATTTCGTATATTGCTCGTGACATAAAAACCTAATAGACAGAAAAGAACACCAATCCATAACCCTGAGCCTCGAATCATTCAGACTCTTAATCAGTTGAGTGGGTATAGAGTAGACGAAGCCAAATCCCTACAGTGGCCCTAGATGCCTCACGTCTGACACTGCCCCTCGCTTCTTCTTAATTGATCATGGATTGGATAGACACTAGTTCAATAGAAATGCCGATACAGATTTGCTGAACTTCAATCCGGAACGCTCTAGAACCCGAGTACAAAATCCAGTACTCACTCAGTCAAGGTGAGAGCGGTCTTAGGCAAAATCCAAAAATTAAATACAAACAGAGACAATAAAATAGCTAATTGTAAAAATAAAAATGCGTGAAGAATAAAGAAGCATTAATAAAATATTACCATGATAATGTTTTTAAACATGCATATTATCTGTAAATAGTATGATGAGCGAATCGTTCATTGAAAAAAAAAAGAGGAAAGAAACTAGTACGATAAAAGAGTTGTAATAAGACAGACATTCTTTTTGTAAATTGAGTGATGTGAAAATCGTTATGCACAAAATGTAACGTTTTGGTGCATGCAATCAACCCCAGACAAATCAAGCTAGAACATTTTTAATGCCACGATGTTCGAAACAGAGAAAGCTACAAATCAAGCTAGAACATTTTTAATGCCACGATGTTCGAAACAGAGATTCAATTTTTTAAAAACTATCTCTCCTTCAGACTAATTCATTTATATATACCATATTAAAAAGATTTGTTCTATGGAGAGTATAAGTTGGGAAGAAGACTTCTTCAGAAGCTAACATTTAAAAAGAATTAAATTTAGCTGAACTTTTTTTAAATAATACCTATTTAACTTATAAATACAAAACATTAAATTGAAATAGGGACACATTTTCATTCCAGGGCTGATTTTTTAATGGAGGACAGAATCCAGAACGCCCCGAATAACCTGGGATGTCGTCTGGTCACTTTATGCAAATGGCAAAAACTGAACTCGCTTCTACTTTACTTTTCATTTAAAATTCACTATTTTAATAAATATTTAATTAAATATAAATTATTTTTTTAATATCAGTTATTTACTAGTAAATAAAATTCATAATAATGGGGGACATTTCATTCAAATTTGGGATATTCTTCCAATCCGGGACAAATAGTCGAAATTTGATAATATCCAGGCAACCCCCAGACATCTGGTCACTTTACATAAGATACTAATAGATAAAAATAAAATTACAAAAACACTAATGAATTTACACACAAATGCATAGAAAAATTTAAAAAACCAACTGGATGTCTTATAAAAATAAAACAAATAAAAATAAGCACATAAAATTTAACAATAATGAAAAATACAAAAACTGAAAAAGCGTGAACTCTCAAAAGTTAATCAGAAATTGCTCGTAATTCAATAAATAAAACAGTTCTACTGTCACTACGATATTCAAAAGTCACCGCAAAAAAAAGCCACTCTCTGAAAGAATTAACACTACTAATTTTTCCACAAAAATAAAAAGACTGCATTAAATTTCAATATACTGCAAGAATATAGAAGACTGCATAAATTTAAATACCTCTAATGAAATCCCACAACCATAAAAGAATTGCTCTTTGGTCCATTCCGCATAAGAGCATAAGTTACATTTTCTTATCGTTTTTAATTAATACGCACCGGCAGGGTAATAATTGCTCTGGAAGAATCACAAAACCATCCGTCCAATGCGACTCCATTTTCAGACTCGATCAAACGCGAAAAGCAAAGAGGCATTGCTTTTGTTATTAAGCATCTAGAAAACATAATTATGCTGTCAGGCAACTACAAATGGAATCGGAGAAAAAATTAATTCCTCCTTTGGCGGTAAGCCAATGTAATTAAAAAGGTGGGATTGTGGGTGTAAGAGGCGAAAATTGCTCATATGGGAGATAAAAGTGGTACCGGAAATCAAACCAGGCCGTACCTTCCGTTTGTCGCCAATGACATTACGAGTGGAGGTTTTTATTGGATTTTTTCGTGTTTTCTGAGTTAATTTTGGCGGCTTTTTTTATTGGAAATTGTACTTTTACGATTAGAATAAAGAATTTTCAAATGCTTTGAAGTGAATAAGTGATTTATTTTTTGTCACGATATGTCCAATTAAATAGCGCTCAGTGATAAATTGGTACACCCCATAGTTGGACATTCTTAATTGACTAGAAAAAATTGATTTATGACTACTAATTACACACGACAGCCTGGATTTTAAAATTTTTGCTTTTTAAATAGGATAAATAAATATATTATTTCTGTTGTCAGCATGCTTTTTATTTAAATAATCCAAAGCAAGCAGGAAGGAATAAGGTATCACTGGTAAGGTATTCACAGACCAATGATAGCATATTCACTTTGGATTAAAACACATTATTGCTTCAAAATTTAAGCTATAAAAAATTCTTACTTCGGCCAATTTAAGTATGACACATACCGGACACTCAAGTGAAACATCTATTTCCCCAACATATTTCAGTATTAAGCAAAGTCTTATAATCATAATGACGCGAGATATTTGGATTGCATCGTGTAATATTTAAAATCACGTCGCGTGTTGTATTACTTGCATTTAATGTTTGTTTACTAGATAAAATAACTTTTATTAATTCCCGTCTGGCTTGCTCGAAGTTCTCTAAAATTTCTATTTTTATATTCATTTTACTTAGATATTTACTTGGCACGGGTTTACATAATTATAATTAGCTAGTTGAAATACTCGGGATTAAATTATTTTCATTTATAATATTTTAAATTTAAAAACTGCTTTTGTTTAAAATATTATTACACACAAAACCAATTTATCGTCTGAAACATTTTTTAATTAAAGTGAGAATATCAGTTGAGCCAAAGGATTCTATAAAACAGTTAAGTCGAATATACAGCTAATTTTCTCCCTGTTTAATTGAATAGACAATTAATTAAAAAATTATTTTTTTACTATATAAACATGAAATTACACCAAATCAGTAGTTGTTCCTAATATAAAGTGTTAATCGTCTGCTTTTCTTTTAGCCTTCTTACAGAATTCTATAAATGTATTGTGACAACAGTTCTTCGTAAGTATTCTTCAATAATAATAATAAATTGTCATGTATATTGTGTACAAAATTAATTTTGAAAAAAACTTATTAAAATTAGAGAAACAAATCGTACGGAAATGAAATTTGTCGCACTAAAAAGTTAATAAAAGATGAAGTAGTTGAAAGTAGCACCGTTGCCTAGCAACAAAGTATCTACAAATTAGCTTTATTTCGAAATCGTCTGCATGTAATCAACTATTTATTAAATTTTGAAAAATTAATAAAAGTTGAAGGAAACCTTACACATATATAAAATTGGTATCATTGAAAAGGTAAAAATTTTGATTTTAAGATGGTATAAAAATATTTTTTGAGAGACAAATTGCTTCGAAGTTACTGCGGAAAAACGGTTTAGGTTAATTTCTAATTAACTGACTGTTTAATTAACTTTTGGACTTAGAAAAGTTTACAAGTTTTTTCCCCTTGTCTTAAATAATAAGTGTGCAAATTTAGTTGAAATCGGTCCAGTGGTTTAGGAAATGTGAAACCCACATATCCACACACATACCCACAATGACTTTTATTTATATTAAGATAACTAATTTTTTTTTGGAGGGGGGGGACATGCAAAAGTTTACTGGTATAGATATATTTTCAACGACCGCATTTCTACGAAATAGGGATAATTTTAGTTATAATAATTTTTTACCACTTAATTACTTGGAATGCAGTATTCTACGAAATTTTTACAGAAACTTGAAACAATCTATATAAATATACATCTAAATATTATGGTTATTTGAAACTTCTTTTACCTAAATTATTATCTTTTGATTGAAAAAAAAATGCTTCATTTAAATTGTGAATCTGTTGCAATCGATGATCACGCGTCACTGTGATCTGCTCGCTGAGATAATAGGAAAAAAATGTCAAGTAAATAGTTGGCGAATATTTGAGGGCCAGCATCACAGCATTCCATTAATTTATCAAAACATTTCGCGACAAATGAAAAGCTCAATAATTTTTGAGTACCAATTAAATCAGCTGAAACCCAGCGGGATTTTAAAATAACATCTTTAAAAGATCTTAAAAGATTTCCGATGAAGAGACTCAAAAACAACTGACAAAAGGCAAAAAATGGCCATCAGAGAAGCGCCCCCATGGTGGAAAGGGGCCTTCTTAGACACAGCAAATACCAGGCCTTTTAATGGATAATAACTTCACAAGGTATTTAGAAACAAAGAAGCACGAACAAAGGGGAAAAAATTCCTTCACCTCTTTAAATGCAAATTCAGTAGAGCTCCAATTATTCGAATCGGATTTGGGAAAATAATAGTGGGAGCGTGGTAAGTGGCCTTGGCATGTCCGTTCCCAACCAAATGAGGTTAAATCTATATACATATAACGCTTATGTGGACGCAAAATCGGGCCGAATTTGATAATCGCCGTTTGGCAATAGCTCGCAAGTTTGAATTGTTTACGTTTGAATCGGCGGAACTCTTGAATTGGTTTGAAGTCTGAAACAACGAAATTTGTTTTGAGTTAGAATGCTTAAATTAAATAAGTTTGAGTCGTACAGTTTGGATTAGACAAATAAATGAATGTGTGCTGATTACTGAATGTCCTTTTCAGCTAAAAGTTTCTGAAAAATTGGTTTATTCATCTCTCGACAACTCAAATTTTCTGAGTTTAAAAGAACAAATAACTATCCAGAGAAAAATAGTGTACCTTCCTTCACTTAATAATAATTGGAGTGAGTGCGTTTACATGTGCGGAAGCAACATTTCATTTTAAAAAGTGCATGTTAAGATTTTGCTGGAAGAAACGATGTTTGAAAATTTTGAAAAAGGCTATCTAATCAATTTTAAAATGCTAAGGGTAGATAATTATTATGGGTTTTAATTTTGAATAGTTAATATGAACATGTTTCAAGCCACTATTTGCTTTAAACTGCCCTTTTTTAGCTAAAAGGTTGCAAGATGGGTTACATCATTCTGCAACAACTAGAACTTTCCAAGATTTAAAACACAAATTACTACACTGAGAAAAACACTATAACTTTTTTGACTAAAAAATTATTGGAATAAGCATGTATACATGTGGGGAAGCTTTTCTGAACTACATTTCATAGTATAGAGGACATATTTGAAATTTTGGTGGAAAAAGCAATTTAAAAAAAAAAATTGAAGATTTGGAAAAAGGCTATCTTATCAGTTTTAAACTTAAAATTTTGGTGGAATGAAGTTATGTTGAAATAAACCGTTGAAGAAATAGTCAAAAGTGTATGCCAAGAAGTTTTATATGACTGATTTCTGATTGATGAAAATAATTTTGATTTTTTTTTTTTCCTCTTTGAATAATAAATATTAACATTCAAATTTCTTTCTAACATTTACATATATATCTCTGTACTACCAGAAGATTTTAATTGTAGAAACTGATGAAAAATTAATTTTAGGAGTTCATGCAATTTCAAATAATTTGAATTTAATTTTAGTAATTAATGTACTTATAATTTCCTAATACTAGCAGAAACGCATAACTGTATGGCGAGCGAGCGAAGCGAACTGGGATCGTGTAGTGATCCCGAAAGAACCACAAAGTGATTCTTGGGGCTGGCGAGCGGAGCGAGCAGGGGGTGTAATATACGTATATAAAGAATATACAACAAATGTGCTAGGACACGCAATGTCTTCATTGCAGCGAGCGAAGCGAACAGGGTTTGCGTTAGCAGGGGATAGAGCCTCCTCGTTAGCAACTAAAACAGGATATATACATATTCTATTGCTCATATATAATTTTAATGCATAAGTGTGTAATGAATATAAATACATAATTTAATTTGTGGTTTCACATTTATGTAATTCTTACACTATTTTATGTTTTCTGCAGCTTATGCTTGTTAAATTCAAATATGTTTTTTCAATGATATCTTTTTTTATTTAATTTCTAAACATTATCCACTCATTCGAACTTCGGCATATCCGAATCGGCCCCATCTCCGTTTAATTCGTATAATTGCAGGTCTATTACAGAGTCATAATTCCTACTCAAAACTGCGATACTGATGAGGCAAGAAGAAGGAGAAATCCCTCCCCCTAGCTACGCTATCTACAGACCTTGAACCAGTTAATGGCCAGACAGCGTCCTTGTAGATCTGTCGTCCCCATCTTAACAATTATTTTTTTCAAACCCTATGAGTCAAGCTAGCTCCTTGATGAGTCAAACTGAATTAAAAGAAAACGTTCAGCACCCAAGGGTCGCAAGCAGAATATTTTGTCAATAAATCGGCTGAAACGTGAAGAAGTCGAACAGAAATGTCACGTTCGGTAACTAGTTTACGAATGTTACCCTCACGTCGCAGTTTGCAAAAAATAACATTTAAAAATCAATAATCAAACATTAACTTATAAACCAGCTTGAAAACTTTTTTCGCAATCCCAGGTCAGTTTTATCTCAATCAAGATAAGCCTGTCCTCTCATCCTTAATCCAAGCAGGCCGAAGTAAGTTTTTAAAAAGAATAATTTCACGATAAAAGCTGTATTAATTCCAAGTTAAAAAGTAGATAATATACATAAACAGTCCTGTCATTACAAAACAGGTATTGAAAATCTACCTACCTGTGTATGTATAGAAATCTACAAACTCTAATCGAAAACCTACAGATCAGTCACGGTTCGATTTTAATCCCCTGCCATACTATTTTATTTAACCTCTTAATTAGATGCTGCCACACATTTCGGATCTTTTCAATTATTTCAGTATTTAAGATGGTAAAGGAAACGCGACACATTTAATCGTATCCAGGTGATTTTTGTATTTAAAATTAATAGTTACGTTGACTTAAATACGGATTTAAATGGCGAAAATTATGTAATTCGATGCACGTGTCAGAGACGTCATTGTATGTTAAGGGGTTAAATGGGTAATCAAACCAAGACAATCCACAATAAATGAATTTTAAAACTTCAGTAAATCTCAAGTTAGAGTATCTATTCCCCTCATTATCAAACCTTTAAATGACACAATAGTTTTATAAATACAAAATGCGAGATCTAATATTCGATCGTGATACAAATATGAAGTTACTCACAAGATCTATAATTAATAAGTTTAGTTTAGTTTAGTTTAGTTATATTAACGTCCCGTTTTGAAGCAACACGAGGGCTATTTTGGGACGGACCTCGTAATTTTGAACCTCGGTCAGATGACGAGGACGACACCTGAGCTGGCACCCCCCTCTCCAAACTTCCACGCCACACCAACGGGAGGACGTTTGACCACTACGTATGATTTAGCGTGCAACAGGCCCCATACACGGCGGATCTTCAGTGGAATCGGGTTTCGAACCTGGAACCCTCCGGCCCCAAAGCCGAGACCTTACCACTAGGCCACCGCGGCCCCTATAATTAATAAGGCTATCAACTGGTGGTCAGAAGAATATCAATTTTTAAAATAAAGAGCCTATATCACATGCAATGGACGCAAACCTGAACTCTAAAAATATTAAAAACTGGCGACATTTGCGCCATTTAGAGTAAATGATAGCAAATATCTAGAAAATCAGTACATCCAAATACTTTCCTGAGTAGCAGTTTTCTAAATACTTCAACTCAATTACCGATTACAAAATTATTTTACTACAAAATTATCAATGCATTTTGAAAATTGCATCAATTGAGTTAAAAATTAACTCACTGTTAAAACAGTGTTACATGTTAGAAAAACAATCATTACTATGCTAAGTTTATTTATTTATTTACGTTTTTCACCATTTTATGGACATGATAGAGTTCAAAAATTTAAATAAATCCTTAAAAGGAAGAAAAAAGAACGAAACACATTTAAGGGCTTATTTCTAAAAGTAATTCATATATGTAATTATCGTTATTGATTGATAATTTTTAAAGCCTTTTCAATAAAAAGAATGGGTGGGGGATAACGAATAAAGACTATAGAGGCAAGAAGTTAACCCCTTCTTGGTCGGCGTCGCATGTCATAAGTTCGGCTCTTTTGTGCCCGTACGCTATTAAAATCCGTAATTAAGTCAACGTACAACGTAACAATTAATTTTAAATACAAAAATCATCCGGTCACGCTTAAATGTCTCAAGTATCCTTTACCATCTTAAATAGATTGAAATAATTAAAAATAAATCAAATGGGTGGTTGCATCTAATTAAGAGGTTAAATAAAAACGTAAGGCAAGGAGTTAAAAGCATCGGATAAATTCAGTGGCAACTTTAGACAGGAATTTTATAGAAATATTTCTATACACTCCCATTTACAAACTCTCAACGGTACAGTAACAACGCCGGTCCATTGTACGTAATAACAAAAAATAAGCACTTTTTATTCCGCCACTAGTCATTAATTGGGCGAGAAAGGGGGTTAACGCAGACTGACAGTGGCGTTTTCTCCGCTTAATGCTAAAATCCACTGATCCCGCTCCCGCAGCAGACGGACAGAGGCGCACGCCCCTTCGATTCGTTAGCGAAAAGAAAAGGGGCCGCCTTGATCGATATCTCGCAATGGAGATAAATAAGGAACACGCCTCATAAGAGGGAGACACAGCCGCCCATTGTGTTGCCTCCTTTCTTGCCTTTTTAATCAAAAGCAGCAATGTTTCCCTACGATGAGGGGGGGAGGGATCGATTATTGCGAAACAGTTACCCCAGGGGATGTAGAAAAGGCCAAGGGTTAAGGTGGATAAGCGAACATTCCCACCATGTCTTAAGATTCGGGGATATGCTAAGTCTTAAGACTGCTCCAGAGGAGCTGGCCAACATTTGTATGATGTCTGCCCCGCTCTTGAACATAAAATGTTCACGCATGTACGCAGTGGAGGCGATTGGGGGGGAATCATAGACACTCGAAAGTAGCCTGGAGTATGGGGTGTACACAACAAAATTTAAAAATTTAGTTACAAAATTAGCTGGCTTTACCAGACGCTATTGCTTTTTCTAAAAAATATATAATTTCCAGTTTTAGGAAGCTAAAACGAAATAAAAATTTAACTTTTGCTGCAAAAAATGGGGGATAGCCCCCCCCCCCGAGTCGCCGTCACTGTAAGTACGCAAAAAAATTTTGATCTCATGTTAACCGCTTAACTTAACAGCCCGAGAATACTCGTGCATCTTTTAATCGAAATTTTAGTCTTATAAAATAAAATTAAATCATTAATTAGCTTTTTAATTTGACACAAAAAATATGTAGGATCCATAAACATCTTAAGTATCCTATGCATTATTAGATGAATGAAAACGACAGCCTCTTTCCAAAACAGGAGGGGTCATCTTATTAGATAGCAAAGAAAACTATTCAGTTAAGTGGTTAAAGCATTCGACCCTCCAGGCTTACAACATAGAAATAAAAACTAATTAGAAGTTCCAGATTTTTACAGGTAGTATTACTATCGTTATGTCAAGCGCTCTTTACTTTTTATATTGAAAAAATATAGCGGAAAATAACTTTTAAAGAAGGTTTGGTACGTTAAAAAAAAAGACTACATTCTAGTAGCTTTGAAGATTAAATACCAACTGAATTCGTAATTTTTAAAAAATTTATTTCTTGGGTATATGACGACCGCGTCCTTTGTTCTTTTATCACTGACTAGAATGTAGCACATCGGGGTTTTTCGCTTTTACTTAACCAAACAAGGTGAATCAGTTCAAGAAATCTACATGTTTACATCCTGAAACACCCAAGAGCGTTCGGCCGATCTCCTTCCTGTGTTGCCAAACTGGCCAAAGAGAAAGTGAATCATTCGAGTCATTAACTGTAACCGGAAGATCCCTACCAAGAGGGCAATAAGTAATGGGGGGGGGGGGCAGCGAAAACATTCCAAAAGCGTAAAATGACGATTTTCGATTCAATGAGTCAGAGAAAATCTAAAATAGGATTTGATAATTGACAATATATGCGTTTTTTATTTCTAATTTAGTTTAGCTTAGTTATATTAACGGCCCATTTGGTTTTGATTTTTAAAGCCTACTGAAATCAAATTTATTTATATGCACAGTATTTTGGGGAGAATCTATGTTTGAAATTCCTAGCAAGGAACTTTAGTTTAACCTGCGATCAAAAGACATAACACCCATTTCTATTTTATATTCCAGAATATTCTTGAGATTCTTTTCCCCCAAATTTTTACCAGGCTCCTACCGATCTAATACAGACGCGAAAATTTTCAGTCTATACTAAAAGACACGCAGAAATGTTATCAAAATAAAATATGTTCAATAGATAGATACGCCAATTGATTAAGAATATTAAGCGATAACTGCCACATGGCAATGTTAGAAAAATGATTGATGAAAACGACTGCGATACCAAAAGCAAATGAAAATATTATTTTCCATGAAATCAGTATTGGCAATGATTATCACATAGTTTGACGTTTAGAACATATTTTTACAAGCATTATAAAGACATCTTAAACATACTATTATTATTCTATTCAAAAATCCTCCTACGCAATGTCTACGATTTCATTTCAATTCTCTCCTCCGTCCCCCATCAATCCAGACGAAACGCATTATTTCAAATGTGAGACCCTAAAACGCTAACAATTTTTGAAAATGTCATGAAAGTGAGTGTTCTTTGACGTCGCATATCACATCATAACTTTTCTTTCAAGGGGAAAGAAGAGGAAAAAAGAAAAAAAGGGTAAATTTGGGTTGGTTCTATAAAAAAAAGGGATTGAGATGCCAAAAATATTACAACAGGGTTTCATTCTTACATTGTCAGTTGCGATTTGAGAAAATACGTGTTCGTAGATTCTTTAACGCGATTTCATAAAATGCATGTTTGTTGTTAACAAAAAAAAATAATAATATGTTCCTGCAATAAAACATTCCATTCGAATTTATCCAATAATTTGATAACTTATATTTCAAATTATTTTTCAAAATTTTTTACGTGTACATTTGAGGTCGAAAAGAAATTCCGCATGATAAGGAAGGAAATTAATCAAATCTTCCTGGTCGCAGGGGATTCACAAGTGAAAAAAACTGAAGAAAAATAATGCCCTTTCTCTGTTCTTATTACAGCACGTCAATTGCAATGAAATGCATTCAGTACAAATGAAGAAATTTAGTTAAAAATCCGAAGTCCAAATATAGCGCCGGAAATCTAGGGTGCCTGAAGTCGATTTGGAATACCTTCTCTCGTGAATAAATACAGATATATAAAACACTGGGGAAACCAGCGGGAGTGGCCTCCCCTAAACTTTCTCGTATACTTTTCAAACATTTGTCATTTCCCTTCCCCCTGCGTTGATAAAAAGTTCGAACCAACTGTAACCCAGAATGCAATGACTATCAGAAGGTTTTTCATTGTTGATTATAGTGATAGTAAAATATTGAGGTGAAGAATCATATTCAAAAAGATATGTATGTATTAAAACTTCGCAATATTTATTTTTTTTATCAAACTCTAGCAATGCAAGTTCCGCGTGCGGAGAAGAAAACAGGAGAATAGCTTGCGCATGCGCAGAGATTGCTTCCAATACGCAAGTAAAACGAGACGCCCTAAATGTTTGCTGCCTTACAAAATCTCGCCGCCAGAATTGGTTTTTGGCAAACTGCCAAGTTTTCGGAGTGTCCCTTCTTTGCACAGGCATTTACGCATGCGCATGGAGTAGAACAAGTATGCTATTATACAGACCGACAGACAGTCAGCCAGTTGACGGATTTGGTCCAAAATTTTATAAGGACCTACATTCATGACGATAAAACTGTGTACCTAATTTTATCCATCTAGCTATTCAAGTTTTTGAGTTATAGTGTTCGCATGACTTCGGACATGCAGACCGACAGACTTCCCGTGGACGGATTTTGTCCAAAATTTGATAGAAACCTACAAATTATGTTTAAAGACCACATACCAAATTTCATCCCCGTAGCTCTAATAGTTTTCGAGTTATCGTGTTCACAGACAGACAGACATAATTCCAAAATTGTGTTTTTCGGACTCAGGGAGGTCTAAAACGTGGAGATTCGTCAAAATCTCGAGTTCGAATTTTTTGACGATTACAATACTTTCTCTTTGTATACTTCGTATACGAGAAAGTAAAAATGTGTAATCTAAATTAACATAATGATTAATCGAGATCGGAACCTCATTTTTTTTATATAAGGCTTAAGATATTGGCAAAGGTACGTATTTTGTTAACCTTATTTCTTTCGATTGATAATGTGTATTGAAAAAAAACTCTGTATTAACATACAAAAAGTTAAAAGAAAATGCATGCGAAAATCGAACAACACATCAATGATGAAAAACCTAGAAGCCATGCTTCGATGGACTATAAAGAAAAATCCAGGAAGCCCGTATACTTCTCCAACAAAATGACGGGACGAGTAAATTCGGTAACTTGCAGACGTATACAAAAACGGCGGAGGAAAACCGGGATCTTTCAGCAATATGGCAACAAAATATTGAACCGGCGAAAAAGAAAGAGGTGCTTATCCGTCCAACACAGGTCCAGAATCATTCTAAAAAGCTTTTCGATAGATCAATACTTTTACGAATCGCTTTTCCAATTCACCATGAGTCATCATGTCAGAAGTTACTAAAAATAGCGCAACCATCAACTTCGAGTAAAATATACAAAGACCCTGGATGACGAAGGAGGATGGAATGCTACTTCGAAACCCGATAACTCACTGCATCCCCGGATGGAGAACTTATTCCAATAATTCGAAAGATGTCATCAGAGACAATTTTTTTAACAAATCTATAATTCAACAGTTCTCAATCGATGAAACCAGCAGCCCTATGGCACATTCTGGGTCGACCGGGAGTACACGAAAAATAATCAGTTGATGGCACAAAAACTAGTGAAACAAAATATTTCCTTACTAATATTCTGTTCCACTAGATTTTGTGCCATTACTGATTCTTTTTCACTAGTTTCCTAACAATAAGTGCCTGTTCAGAAGTACTGCAAGCAACAAGAGGAATTTCAAAACTACATGGTAATATCGAATGATGACAAATAAGGAGGACGTGGTTCAACTTTCTCCAAATCAGACTGATTATTTTTAAAAAAATGAAGTAAAAAAAATTGGAGTAAATGTATAATGTAGCATCAGGCTTTAAATGTGAAGTGTAATCCATTTTGGTCAGGGAAAATACAGTAGTTGACTCAATCCTTTTATTCAATGGTAGAAGATGATGTAGCATACTTTTTAATAGGCAAAGGAATCATAATTTAGGAAATGTAAATGACCAGAATTAAAAAGACAACGCGCGGGAGGCGAGCTGTTGTTATCAGCTTACATGCTTGAATCAAAAAGGGGAGATAGGAATGCGCAGAAAGTTTAAGTACCCAGAGAAGGGAATTTCCCCGGAAAAACTCGAAATGAGAGACGTAGTGCGCTTATTACGATAGAAGTAATTAAAAATGAGGTATTGTTAATATTAAATAAAGAAAGTTAAAAAATTAAATTTTATTACATGTATGTTCAGCAAACTTTTGACCTTACAATACAGTCCGCAGTCAACTATATTTTTATTGCCTTATATTTGCTGGATTTCTATTTTACAAAATGTACGAAATTTTACAAACACAAGTGCTAACCTTTGGCATAAAAGTGGTATTTTTTCATTACGAAATTCTCGTATTACACAAATTCAATTTCAAAATATACACAAAGAGAAACCAAGTGGAAGAACTTTTCCTTTAAAATCAGCCTTGTGGGTTGTAAAGTTAGACTGCCTAATTGAAAAAATCTACCAATTCGACTTTATAAAGTCAAGAAAAGTCAACAAATATTTAATAACACTGCGTTCATTTGAATCATTTGAACACATGTATTGGTGAAGGGATTTATTTTGGGAGGGGGATAGAAGCTATGATGACATTATTTGACTCACAAAAATCGGTTTTTACAATTTTAAAACACGTCCAAATTTCGATTCATCTTTTAGGTTCGACGAGTCGTAACTTAATATACACAGCGTGGCCAATAATTTTTTTGTTGGGGTTTCCTTAGCTCATAACTTTTGGTTAAAGACCACGACGATAAATATTATACATATTCATAAAGTACAACTCATTTCTTTAATAACATAAGAAAATTAAGTAATTTCCACATGGCAGCGTTTCGCGGCATGTACCTAACCCATCGGTACTTGGCGCGAAATTGAGTTCAGTCTCGATGTGTTACGAGCCACGAAACGCTGCCGTGTGGAAATTACTTACCTTAGTTTGTGTTATTAAAATCTTTTTGAGTTGTACTTTATGAATATGTAATATAATATTTACCGTCATGGCCTTTAACCAAAAGTTATGAGCTAAGGAAACCCCGGCAATAATTTATGGCCACCCTGTATAATCAGTTAACTGCAGATTTAACGATTTTCAAACGTAAGAGGACGGCTTCATAAACATCAAACTTTTATACCTCGAGTAAATCACAAACTGAAACTCTAATAGGGTGTCCCCGCTTATACCGATATTTCTTGCAAAAGACATAAAAAGAAATAGACATATCAAAAATAAGGAAAGTTTTCCTACCTTACTTCACAAGACATGGAATGAAAAAACAAAATAGGATAAAACGAACAAAATGTATGGTCTAAATAAGCGCATAATTTGAGATGTCCTAAATAGGAATGAAATAAACGCCATTAAAC
Organism: Araneus ventricosus; assembly: GCA_013235015.1. Classification (NCBI taxonomy): domain Eukaryota; kingdom Metazoa; phylum Arthropoda; class Arachnida; order Araneae; family Araneidae; genus Araneus; species Araneus ventricosus. The sequence continues at coordinate 47,359 of BGPR01008002.1, read as the reverse complement.
GATTCGTAGTTTCTCAGTTCGTATAGCACAACATAATTCATTTCCTTATTAAAAATAATTTCCGTAATAAAGACAAACACAGGCCACAATTTGGCTATTCGAATACCTAGAAAGTAAAAAAGGAAGAGTTACACAGGTTAAAGCTTTAATTTACAACGTTCGGGGTGGAAAAACTCAATGGCAGCTAAGAATTTAGACTCTAAAAAATTACATAAAATAAAGTAGCAAATACATAAAATAAAAGGCTATCCAGAGAACTTAATTAAAAGCTTCTTAAAGACTTTGGCTACTTTAAAAACTCTTCTTGTGCACTTTTTTTCTCCGAAGGCAAAAAAAAGATTCCAGTGGAAACGGTAGAATATAGTCTCTGGCTTACAGCCGCTTCAGAAGAATGAAACGAAAAGAATTTACTTTACATTTTCAAGGGCTTATTTACAAGACAAAGTGTATAAAAGCACATATTTTCACAATTCTTCAATTCCAAAGATCACATTCTTTTATTTTAGAATTAGAATAAAACAGTTTTATAAAAAAAAAAATGCAAACGAAAATGTTAAATTGTTTTATTTCAAACAAAGCTATTATGATTTCAAAAATTAACATTAAGCAATTATTAATCACTTAACTTAATAATTTTCTTTGCTATCTAATCGGATGCTCCTTCTGTTTTGGAAATGGGCTGTCGTTTTCATTCGTCTCAGAAGGCAAATAATACTTGAAATGTTTATAGATTAAGTAATTTTTGCGTAAAATTATATTAGCTAATTAATGATTAAATTTTAGTTTTAAGACTAAAAATGTGATAATTCGAAGCATGAGAATTCTCGGGCTTTTAAGTTAAACGGTTAATTCACAAAGTCTTTTTTTAACAAATATTACTTTTCAACAAGGCATTAAAAAGGCAATTCCCCAAAATTACCTTTAGATTTTCAAAAGAAGGTGTTAAATTAAACGCGATTCTTAGATTTAATGAGATATGCCAGTGCTGCAACTTTATATGTTTCCGAACAGTATTGGGAATGATCATGACATGCTGTTCAATTTAACTCAATGAATAGTGCTTTGCATCAAAACCTGCACAAGGGCTACAGAAGCCACAATTCGCAATTTTGAACAAGGGGCAAATGGGAGAAAGACATGGGTGCAGGAACCCCACTCTCCAAATTCCAACATAAACCTACAAAAGATAACTTGACCAACGATACCGTGCTACGAAGCTGCTAACATTATCTTGGGTAACATCGCAATCCTCGCATATCAAAAAGATTACTGTGGCTACTGAATGAAGACAGAAGAATGTTCATTACGCATACCTATTTCCCCTTTTTGTAAAATTCGAATTACCCATCTTCCTTATCTTAACCAAAGGGAATCTTATTTCAGATATATGTTGCAAGTTTTCTGTTAACTGATTTTGCTTCTCGGAATTGACATTTGACCCCACTTAACCTAGACGAAAAGAATTCAAAATTTATCTTTTTTTAATATTATTAACAAGTTTTATTTCGATTCGGAATTATTCAGTTTTTTTATTTGACATTTTTCTTCCGGGCAACGCAGACGCTTTTCAATACAATTCTTTCCTCCGTGTATGCTTAGTGGTGTAGACTCTTTACCGCTAAATCATTAAAAATTCGTTCTTCCCACGGAATTTATTAGTCTCAAGTTGTAGATAATTTTAGTTCCCTGTTTTATTGTGCTCTATTGCTAACAAGACGAAGATGAGAATAGGCAACCCCACGGGTTATCAGAAAGAGCCAAAAGTCTTATTAACCAAAGGGTGGAAAGGAAGAAAAGCACATTCATCTGTCTCAGCCAAAATCCCAGTTTTATAAAGTTATTTTGAGATTTCATCTCCCCGTAATCTAAATGCTAATCCTTTTCTAAAAAAATCTATTATTTCTGACAAGGGATATCCCTCCGCTTTTACGAGCAGGCGGTTGACCTTCGACTTCAGACAGATGAATGTATTTGCTGAGAGGGGGGAAAAGTACGAAACGAAGAGTAAGCCGCGGAGACATAATCCCAGATAGCACGTAAGTTTGCAACAAGTTTGATTTTGACTTGTCATGGCAAAATTTGACGCGTCAAACTTGAATCGAACTTGTAGCAAGTTCGATGTGACAAATAGCGCCATCTCCATTGCAAATCAAACTTGCTGCAATTTTGCAAAACAAGCTTCCTGCAAAGATAGCACAATAAAGAGATAATTATCTTTGTCTCTGTTTTAAAAAACATCCGATTTTTAATAGCATCTCCTAGACCGTAATTCTTTTTTATTAATTCAATAAATCAATGATAATTTGTGGAAAAAATAACTTTTTTATAAAAAAATTTTTTGAAACATTTTCCATCTTTTTACTAAATATATCATTTTCACTTTAAAGAAAACTATATCGCCTTTTTCTTAATGTTGAAATTTTAACGTTTATAAACAAAATTAAATCTAAAAAACAGTCAGTGTTTGTTGAAAAATAATAACTAGACATTTTGTCCCATTTTAAAGTAATTACTTTTGAACTCTAATTTCATAATTTATTCTACTAGCAAAACGTAGTTATTAGCGAAAATCGCTCTCTCTTTGACTTCAAATCATATTCTCAACTCAAAAAATTAATGAAATCCAGAAAATAGTTTAAAATAAATCGTACACGAATCGAATCGAACGATTTTTAGCGAAATCTATCTTCTCCTCTCAGAGTTCAGCTGGCTCAATGGTTAGCGTCTCCGCTTCGTAACCGGGAGGTCACGAGTTCTATCCCGGGTTGTGTTTCGTACTCTGTTTTTGCTATAATTTGCAATAAGTTTGCACGGCAAGCTTGCTGCAAGTTCGTTTCATGGTGACTTCGAAGCTTTCGTTAACTTGCTGCAAGCTTGCACTCTTCTCATGACAAATTTGTGGCAAACTTGCACTCTTGTCATGACAAATTTGTGGCAAGCTTGCTGCAAACTAAAATTGCTATCTGGGATAGGTTTATAATAAATACGACTGCATTGTCGTTCCCTAACTTATCAAAATAGTCTGATATCCCAATGATGTTTAGTGCTCAACCGCTTTCTCCTGGGAGCCATTTCTGGTGTCTGGGAGTCAATTTTAGTGATTCTCAGATAGAAGAAACAGATATTCTTAAAAACTGTTTTACTGAAAATCTTCAGATACTTCTCTAGTTCTGAAAATATTAATTAATCTTGCAGTTTTTTATTTTATTTAGCAAATTTACATTTAGCAAATCATTTCATTACAAATGCGTGAATAAACATAATTAATCTATTTTTTTTAAAAAAAATACTATGTTTAAATTGTTTTAATCATTTCTTTCATGTAACGACACATGAAAATGCTTTTAATCCATCTTATCTGAAAAAGATAAGATATGAAAAAGAATTTGTACCATTTCAATAATAGTTGTGATAATCGTATTAAAAAGATCAAAACTGCTATCATCTTTCTTTTCTCAGAATAAAATGCCAGTTCCGCATGCAGATGTAAAATTCAATTTTCTTAATAAAAACGAAGAGCTAGGAAAATTTCCAGGGCGGAAAGTTTTTACATCAAACATGAACGAACTATATTCTTCAAGAGCACAACATTCAAACACAAATATTTTTCTACCAAAAAAGTATTTAAAACTTGAGTTCTACGCAACCAAGAAAATTACTTTTTTTTACGACTACCTCATTATATCTAGGCTCCTACCTCCACATTCAACGCGAATAAAAAATTTTTATTACAAGAGAGAAGTTTAAGACTTCACTAATTAAGGAAAGAAGAGAGAGAAAGAGATACACACAAAAATTAACAAGGTATACAAAGTTAATTTGATTAACTTGCATGAGAAAATGAGAAAACATATTAAAAGATGACATCCAAAACTCTCTTAACGGAAGTAACATTAATTAAAGAGAAAAAGGTAAAAAAATTATTTCAGCCGCGCTTTATTTTTCATTGAAACCTAAACATTAAAATATACATGAATATACCAAATTTTCTAAGAAATATTTGCTTAAGAAATCTGAAATTTAACAGTTTTCTCAGAAAGAAAAAAAAAAGCATCGGAGGGGGACGGGGGCGTGTGTTATTTATTGCAAAATGAGAAAAAATATTCTCTCCCTATTTAATGTACTTTTTAATTAGATTTCTCAACAAAAATAAGTTGCTTTGAGTAAATCTAATTTATACAAAGTTATTTACAATTAAACTACTGAGTATTCGAAAAAATAAACATTATTCTCAATTAAGCGCATGCTTTTATTCTAATGTAGTAGCCCCAAGCTAATACTGTTCATCTAACACACACTAGCAACTCGTGCGTAATTTTTTAAAAATAAACATATAAATAAATAATTATTTTCTTATATTTTAAGAAAATTTTATGTTTTTGCTAAATTTTTAAAAAAAACTGACTATTATTTATTAGTACTTTTCAAATTTAATTTAAAAATAATTTGTTTTTCTTGCAAGTGATAATATTTTTTAATGTTAGAAAGTAACTTGCTCTGATATCGCCATTGAATTTGTCAAAAGTATTTTAATCAAAACAAAAAATGTGCTACAGGGCGATTTAAGTCCACGTGGACCAAACACCAAATTTTCAAAAAGTCACTTATGAAACTTCAAAAAAAGGTGCCGGTACGTCGTTCCGGTGTGTTTTATGACAAAAAATGTACTGGAGGTACGTAATGACACAAGGTATAAACATAAAACCGACACCAGTGGAACAGCTCTTCACATAGTGCCGTTCTTCAGTGGCTGCGCTAGCGCAACATTAGTGAACGAATGGAGAAAATGACACCGTGGACTACACAGTTCCTCTGGAATTGTTCACTCTCTGCTCTTAAAAGTGTCTCAAAAAATATTTTTACAATACTAATTTATACGAAATAAGAAAACTGCATTAGATTGAAGAGGCGGGTTTCTATTCAGACGAAATGCATAACTGGGTCTAATTTGCTGATTCAGCATTCTTCAGACTCGCGATATAGAACAAATCAGGCGAGCACCCTCAGATAATCAAAACAAACAAGACAATCGAAGCTGACTGGAGTAAAACTCGGAAGAATTTGGCAGAAAAAAGACGTCACTTACATTTAAGTAAAAATTTAATGAAATGTTTCGAACCAAGAGCTTTTTAGTCACTTTTTCTTACCACACTGAAGAAATCAATAGAAGCACCAGCAGTTAATGTGTTACGAATCAAGTTGCTAGAAATCGCAAAAAGACGGCTGATTAGAATATCCAATTACAGTACAACCCTTGTTAACCGAACTAAAAGGGGGGGAGGGGGGAGAGCTGTTTCGGATAACGAATTTTTCGGTAAAGTCTATTGCCATTTTGTATATAATTAGAGTATGTAATTCTGAAATGTTTTGAGTGTAAAACGAATTCAAAACTCTCTTTATAGGCTACTCTTTATTAAAGTTAACCCTCCCTCGGGCGCAATGCACCGTCAAGCACAGGTTAACAATATCGTAATTAATATTGTAAATATCCATTAATTTTAATTCCAGTATTCTAAAATTAATCACTACACTTCTTGGGGAGGCTTAAAAAAATGGAGATTATCGTTGCAAAAAAAGTCTCGCCCATAGATAGGGATATCGTAAGTCTATGGTCTCGCCTTCGCGATTATTTCCATGCAGTACAGTACGTGATTTTTGGATTTGCCATTTAACAGGCATTTCGGATAACCCGGGTTTCGGTTAACACGAGTTCGGTTAGCTGGAGTTTAACTGTAATTATTTCATGACATAAATTTGTTATCTGAACATCAGTACACAAACAATAGGAGTTAAAATTCTGTAAAATAATCCTTGCTATTAATCATAACGATTCAAAATTAAACAAGTTTAAACTAACCACATCTCGAAACTATAGTTTTGAACTTAGTAATTTTTGCTTGAACGACGACGATATGATATAATAGCAATATTTTAAAAACTGAAACAAGAGAAGAAGTTTTATTATCCACAGCAAAAAAAAAAAGACTACAAAGTCATGTTTCTACAAGTTTCCCAAGAACTGCAGACAATCCTTACTTTCGAAAAGTCTCCTTACATTCGGAGATGGAGAAAAATGCTCGCGGTAAAAGTTCTAAACCAATAAAAGTAAATGAAGCCCGCAGGAGAGCAGTCCGAGCGTAAACGCCCTTGATATCCTCTGCTTCGCTGTTTACCTCCCCTAACGTAATTCCACTTCCATTTGCTCTACGGGATTCACTTTTCTTCCTCGACCCGACTCTGCTTTGCTTCGGTCAATTGGCCATTTTCTTTCGACGGCCGTATTAAGGCTGCGCAAGGAAATTTAATATGAAACGCAGAGATGAGAATAAAAATTGGTTTGGATGAAGGAAATAGATAATAATCCCTGAAGTTCTCTACTACTTTTATTAAGTTTCTTAGAAAACTTAAAAAAAACTGGGAGGAACTCATCTCAAGGTCAAGGGTAGACGGGCCACGATATCCCGGTTGCAGACTATCGACTTCGATGGGAGGATCGCTGGTTTGAGACCCGCTTCCAGTGAAGATTCTCCGTTTATGTGTGTCTTGCGCACGGCACGCACCTCGTATGTCATTACGTTAACGTGCAGACTCTTGCAGACCGGTTGCAGACTTTCCACATCCTTACGTTAACGTGCAGAATCTTGCAGACCCTCTACTTGGATGGGAGGAACGCTCGTTTGAGACCCGATTCTAGTGAAGATTCTCCGTTTATGTGTGTCTTGCGCACGGCACGCACCTCGTACGTCCTTACGTTAACGTGCAGCGTCTCCACTTGGATGACAGGATCGCTGGTTTGAGACTCGATTCCAGGGAAGATTCTCCATTTATGTGGATCTTGCGCACGGTACGCACCTTGTACGTCCGTGTTAACGTGCAGACCGGTTGCAGACTCTCGACTTGGATGGGAGGATCGCTGGTTTGAGACTCGATTCCAGTGAAGATTCTCCGTTTATGTGTATCTTGAGCGCGGCACATACCTCTTATGACCTTACGTTAATGCGTTGCGAAAATTTCAAAGTAGCGTGCCGGTTGAGACTGAACCTCGTCAATCGAACATGGCTACAAATTATGACATCTGTCCACAAAAAGCCTTCTGTAGCATCGCAACAGGACATCAAGTTAATAAAGCCAAATCAAATAAAAGATTGTACAAAGGCCATGATCAGCATACTGTCCTACCGCCAGGGGAAAAACCCTGGACAGAGTTGCAGCAAGTAGAAGAAAAGAGGTAAACGGGTATAAAATCAACCGCGACATTTGGCGAACTAATCACACTTCGTTAGGCGAGGAATTCGTTTTCGACCGTAGTACAAAGCGAAACGAGACTTCCGTCGGTTCTATCTGCGCCAAATGAAATAAAGCCCTTTCCTTCACCCCCAAAATGCAGTGGCAGATCCCGTTTCCATGACGCCCACCACAGGCATGTCTGGTGTCTAGGTTTTTCTCGTGGCGGTAATACAGTAGGAGAACATTAAGGAATTACCGTGTCTCATTATGAGGACATATAATACGCGCTTATGCGAGAGCCAAGAGTCCTGCAAAACTAGCAGTAAGTTGCGCCCCATGTAGGGACGAAATCCAACCGAGTGTGATACGACTCATCATCAAGAATATAACCGTTAATCAGCTCATACCACTTAATAGGCCGCCAATGGGATCGAGAACCCATTTATTTATCAATCGATTTACCATCCTCGTACTCCTTTTGAATACTTCTCGGATACAATTATAGAAGTTCGTCTCTTAGCCGAAGGCCCTTTGAAAAGCCTTCTCAAAGCTAAGCTCAATTTAGAGGCGATAGAAACGTCTATAAAAAGAATTCTCTATTTTTCAGACTGGAAGAAGCACTCAAAGCAGTTTCTGCCAACATACAAGTGCAGCTCATGTTAACGAGTGAAACAAAAACTGCTTCTAAAATAGTAAATGCGATTTATAGGCGCCAAATTTCTGCTAGTGGCTTAAACTGGACATTCACTCCACGCAAATTCGGCCGTTCCACGCCGAAACCGGTCGTCAGCGCGAAAAACCGATGAGAATTGGCAAGGCGTGGTCGCAAGTTTGTATTTTCAACCTCTCTGGATTTCCAAGCGCCCCTTTTTGGACTCCCGGATGCATATTAACTAACTTTACATTGATGCGGACCAAAGAGATTTTCTAGCCTCCTAATTGGTTGAATTTTCTACATTATTTGTGACGCAACTCATAGCAAGTTTTTTTTCTTTTCTTAAAGCTCTACTGACGAAAACACACTAATATTTTGTATTCGCTTCAACATTAGTTTAATGAAAATGAATAAGTGTTGATACAAAATTTTATTTCAGTTCAATTCACACCTTGCTTTAAAACTTCTCAATTACTTTGGATTTTAAAAAAATTTAACAGCACATGAGAAAATGTATAATGGCGCCGTCTGTGTTTCTGATACAGAAAAATAGGTACTGCTTTCTAGTTCAAAATCACATTTTTGTCATTTAATTGTAGGGGGGGGGGGAAGAAAGGAAACATTAAATCTTTAATCTCTAAACCATATTCCGAAAGTTCTTGCATAAGAAGTAACAAATAGCAGGGAGTTACGTCACAAATGACATGGGAAGAGCTAACCAATGAGGATGATCGAAAATCTCTTTAATCCGTATCAATGTAAGGTTAGTTAAAATGCCTCCCGGACCATAAATTTACTAAGTTATAAAGCTTTTAATTTCATCATCTTAGGCCAATCACCGACAATCTCTTCCTCGAGGCGTCTGTTGGTTGGCAGATTACTGAAAGAGTCTTTAAGAACAGATAAATATTGGCCAATGGATTGATTTCCTGAAAAAACAATACTAATAAAAAATTTTGTCTGCAAACAGCGTCTGTTTTTTGTTGTCAAAAAATATTTATCTCAGTCGGAAGTTCTGTGGCGTCCGAAAGATTAGTATCTACCTGAATGATGTTGTTTCCGATTAGAGGTGTTGACTCACAGATCAACACATTTCTGAAAGTCTTCATGAGCAGATTAGATGATAAATATTGGGCAATGAATTAATTTCTTGTGAAAAGAATGTCAATAAAAAATTTTATCTATAATACATACCTATTCCAATAATTACTCATTTATTATTATTACATATTGTATTAATTACTTATTTATAATCATTACTTATTACATTAATTAATTATTGTATTAATACTTACTTATTGCATATTATTATTAATAAAAAATTCTGTCAACAAACGTTGATAAAAAATAAAAAAACGAAAACCGTTTCCAGTTATTTTGAGCGGTTTTAACCGCCAGGTTAAACCGGAGGTGAAAAAAACAGGTTTAACCGAAAAACTGTTTTTTTTTTTTGTTTGTTTGTTTTGTTTTGCAATAACCGTCATCCTTAGTTCGTAGCGATAAATGTGCTAGTCTCTTGTTGCTACACTACACAGAATACATCTGTCTTAAAAGATACCTGTTAAATAAGAAATATCATTAAAAAATCATTTCTAATAAATAAGCATTAATGATAACCTAGATAAATCATTAGAACTCGAAGTGAATTATAAATTGTGCTGACGAATTTTCGAAAATATGCTATACGATTCTAGCGATTCCTTCATTTGACTTCAACCGTAGATTGAAAATTACACCACTTCAACAAAGTACGAGTCAGTGATTCAATGAACCTGTTGAAGCTCATAGAATAAAAAAGAAAGAAAAAAGACATTTCTATAGTAAAAAAAAATTACTCAATATTAATGGCCTTGAAGACAAAAATAACATGCCAAAATGTTTTAAGCCCTTCTTTCTAAAATTATTATATGAATATTTTGGAAAAACATAAAAAAATCGGAAGATGAGGAATTCCACTTTATATATAGACGTTTGCGTATATATGGCTATAATTACCGAATTTAATGAAAATATAAGCAACAGCTGCATGTCAAAAAAGATATATGATATTTACTAGCAAAACTTCTATACATATTTACTAAATGGAAAATATAAAACATCTTCAAATTGAATATTGTACTAAAGGTCATCAGAAAAAAGGAATCGATATTGAAAGAACGAAAGATTTTAACCTAAATTAAAGGGAAGGTTGAAATGGAAAAAAAAAGTTTGCACAGAACCGTCCCAAAAACATTTTCTTTCTACAAAAACATTCCACGAAAAAATATCTTCAATGAAAACTTCCAGAAACATTGTTAGTTTTTTTTATTTTAAGAGAAGAGAAACACAACAGATATAAATATTTCCGAAACTCTTTCTTGCATGAACCGATAGTTTTATGAACATATAAAGCAAGGTACAGAGATACTTACTAGAATGAGATACGTGAGCTTCGGCATTACAGGGAGACTATTTTTAAACAATCGAGATACATAAAGCACTTACGGAAGTATTTTATTTTCCGACATTATCAAATGTAAGAATGGCATAAAAAATGAAAAATGGAAGAAGTTTTGATGTGAAGAGAAAAGGGAAACAAAAGAAGAAGAGAAAGAAGTTTCCAAGAAGTTTTGGAAACGAAAATTTTATCCAGCACTTCTCCGAGGTTCATCTTTAATAAAAGTAATGGCATGAGTGATTCATAAATAGCTTCACTTCACTGTAATAATCCAACACAAAATTTTAATGCATAAATTAAAACAGATTAATAACCTTACATAATGAATCCAAAATAGCAAGCAAGCGATTCCGACTATTGCTATAAAAGCGTCATTAATTTCGAGCTTTTGGGAGAACTTTTTTCCCAATCCTTAAAATTATATTGTTACAAAAATCGTCAGGTGAGTGTACGATGAAAACAGTCCAAAAAGCAGAATAATGGAGAATGACGCTTTATTCTCATATATTTTCGAAAACACAAAGCACAGGTAACAGGAAAAACAGAACTCGCATAAATTAGCAACACAAGAAGACAGCAAATCACTAGTAATAACAGTAATATCACGAACAATACAGCTCAGCGTCTATCAACTGACCAACTCGCAATGCGAACAAGACTCCAAAGAACAGACCACGCTGAGCAGGTCGGTATTCATACACTTTTTCCGACAGGATGTGACGTCACAGGAAAATTCCAGAAGAATCTCCATAACTTCGCTCCTAATAGAGATAGCGAGAAAATTCTAGTATTTTCGGGATCCTACATTTTGTCGCCATGGTCGGTCAGTATCTTCCATTTCCCCGGCATCCCATAAAATCTCTGTAAATGTCTGTTTCCAACTATAGGAACATGGCAAGGAAGCCACATTATAGTTTTGTAATAATATTAATATCAGACTGCTTCAACGAAATAAATCAACATACTTTGTCCCAAACACTTAAAAATTTTGACACAAAACTGCAATCATCTCGAGAACGGAGGATTGCGAGTTCGAGAACCTATCTCATCGAAAATCCGCCATGTACGTGGCCTGGTGCACATTACGCTGTTGTGCCGCTTTGTCCGTACATCGTACGTACACTGAATTATAGCATTAAACTTATTAACAAAATTAATGTCAATTATTGACTCCATAATTCGATAATAAATGTATGTGAAATCCATAAATATCTTAAGACATAATAATAAGTAAATATCTTAAGACATAATAATAAGTAAATATCTTAAGACATAATAATAAGTAAATATCTTAAGACATAATATTATTTATCTTATCTATCGACTCTTAGTCATAAAAACTACAACACAATCCGAAAACAGAACGAGCCATCCAATGAGATGGTAGACAAAGCAAAACAGTTGAGTAATTAATGTCGCCATCGATCTAATGTCTTCTCATTGGTGTGATATGGAAGTTCGGAAAGTGAACTGCCGTCCGAAACATCGTTCTCGTCATCTGACGACGCGACGGTAAAAAATTACGAGGTCCATTCCTAACTGCTCTCGTGGAAATTGACGCTAAAAATTAAAAGCAATTTGTAGTGGGTTAATATTGTTCTATGTAATATACATCTTAAATAATCAGTTATTAATTTCGATACTTGGCAGTTTGTGGATGTGAAGTTTGTGAATGTCAAAATTCGATCAGGTCAAATCAAGGCCAAGACTGATTTTTCAAAGTAACTGACGGTTTGCTGTCGCAGTCTTTAAAACGACAATAAGTGAAAAAAATATCCTATACGATATCAACCAAATGAAACAATACAATACCATCTAATTAAGAAATACCTAAAACGTTTATTTTTATCAAAATTTCAAAACTTGACATCTCATGTTAATTTTGAAAAGTGAAGTAAAGCATTTTAAGCTATTCAAGCTTCTTTTATCTTTAACTACTTATGATTTTATTACATTGTTTTTACGTGTCTGCCGATTCAATCGCTGATCAATGGGCAATCGGGTTTCAAAATTTCATTGAAGCGATTTGATTAAATACAGGATGTACAAAAATGAAGAGACACATTTCAAAAATTAATTTTAAAAAACTAAAAACGTTGGAACTACGAATATTTTTTTAAATGAGAGAGCATCTCAAAAAGTTTTTTTTCAGATAGGTAACATGCCATTTCGGTGGTCTAGGGGGTCGTAAATTACCGGAAATCAAAAATTTGTTTCGAGCCATTACCTGAGAAAATCTTAAAACTGGAAGAACAATAAAAGCATTCATTTGTAAGGAATTTTAAGCTCTTTAATTTGTTAATTCACATGCAATGTGAAAACTGAAGAGTTTTCGTGATATTCAAGAAAAACTAAAAAAAGAAACCAGAAAACATGCATCGGCTTCTGCTAATCGTAGCCATTGCATACGGAATTTTCTCGCTGTAACAAATTTAGAACGGCGTAACGCCGCGTGATCTATCTGAAAAAAAAAATTTAATGCGCTCTTATTTAAAAAAAAAAAAAACGCAGTTCCAACATTTTTAGTTTTTTTTATTAATTTTGGAAATGTGTCACTTCATTTGCGCACACCCTGTAGATTTGTTATATTAACATTACCTTTAGAAACTACTAAACAATAATATTTCTCATAAATGACCATTATAAAGCCTCATTTGAAACCGCGCCTTCCAAGCTCTGAGCCACACCAACCAGGTGCCATTCAGCCCAAGACGATATAATTAACCCTTTCTAAGGCCGTAGCAAGTATACTTACCACCAAATTAATCAATTCTTAAATGCAATTTTTAAGTGCCTAATTAATAATTACGTGCAATAATTAAGCGCCTTAAAATTTTTTCTTGCAAATTCGATTTTTCGATGAAATAAGAACCTGGATGTCCCTGTCTTTCATTTCAAACCATAACGAAGTGTCTGGACTTAATAATTAATTAACTAAATTAATTAACAAAAAATTAATGCCATCTAATAAGCTAAATGAGTTCCTTTTCTTAAATTAACCTCAATCCCAAAGTTATTTTATTATACCACTACTAGAAAAAAACTGGCCCTTTAAAGGATTAATAAAATAAACTCGCGTAATTTTCGGTGGAATCGGATCTTATATTCAAGATTCTTCCAAAAATGTGAGTTGGATTTAGAGAACAAAATTAAAACTCAATACATAGGTGCTTTTAAACCAAAATCAAGAAATGACTACTTTTCTGCTAAAAAATAATGACAAAGTTGTTTTACTAAAATAAATATTTTTCGTATGTGGAGGGGGGGAGGGACAGAAAATGGACTTCACGTATAAACAACACACAATATTATTTAATAACATTAAAGCAGCGGTTTATACCAAAACTTTTACCATCTTGAAGTATAAAAGACATTATTTAAATAAAGCTGACCAGCCAAAATCCATTACAACACTTTCCACAAAGACATTAACTGCCCCATTTGAGAGGCAATTTTATTCTGCATGAGAAAAAGTGATGATGATCTTGAAACAGGGGACATTATCTTTTTTTGAGGCGGCTACTAAAGTTATTCAGAAGCCACGATATATAAGAGAAAAAGAGATTCGATGGACGCTGTTTTGAAATTCAAATTCAACACCTATTTTTCTCGCGTAAAAAGAGCCTTTAAATGTCTTTAGAAAAAGGGGAAAAAAAAGGACCTATAACGTTTGCATCATATATTCTAGAACGCGAAAATGAGCATCCTCTAGCAAGAATTATAGAGAGAACATTATGCCAGATGTTGCTTTGAAGTTTCAACTCCTGAAGGTTTTCCGGTAAAGAAAAGGGCATTTAAACCTTTCAGGCTCAAATTATTATGTGTTAGTAAAAGAAAAAATGAAAACAAAATCCTTAGATATATCACAGATTAATTATTTTCTTAATTAAAATTAATCGTTTATACTGGAGTCTCAATTACGCCCTTCTCACTTTGGGTCATGGTAAGACCAAGACGCACAATTTAACTGCCCATATATAATGGTCATTGTTGAATACCAAGCTGAGTTTATCTGTATTTTAGAGATCTGCATAAGCTTGGATTGTATTCAGATTCATAAATTTGAAGATTTCTACATGTAATGAATTATCCCATTAAATTTCTAGAAGAATACATATTATGAAACTAGAAAATCACCCGTATGACGGGTGCAAATTGCCTCTTCATTCGAGAGATTTCCCGTCAAAATTGATGTGTTTACATAGATATATATGCGAGAGAAATATTTAACATTGAATGAAAACAAATAAAATGAACAAATGTTTTATGACAGGAAATATTTTTTTATTTACATATTTCTTTATTCAAAAAAAAAAAAACCTTGGTAAACAACATTCCGTGTGAAGTATTTTTCGTTGTTTAACAATTTTCCTTGTACTTCAGATGTCTTTGTGAAAATTTTAACGTTGCCAAAAAATATTATTAAATTATATCATCACGATTGCAATATATAATCAGATGCATCTGTCTTCCAAACTATGTCACGCGCATGATATACAACTGACGTGATTTGCTACTTTCCATTAAAAAACGGAAATTAATTTGAAATATATGATTAATATAATTTAAAATTTATTAATCAAATTTAACGTATCGCAGTGCTATGGCGCGAATTTTATTGTTGGTGACGTCAGAGCGTTACCGGATCAGTGAGAGACAGATCTGGGCTATTATATTAGTAATATCCACCCTGTTATACATCTGATATTCATATTTATAACAGTTATACACAGAACAATGTTATAAATATGAATATTATATTTATAACAGTGCTCAAATGTTTTTATCAAGCACATTAAGCTCTCGGCCCACAACAATACTTTTATGGCTTTGCTACATTATCAGCATCTAACAAAAGTTTTAACGAAAAAAAAATTATACCTTAAAATTTGTCAACTTTATATAACTATCTAACAAGTTCTTTCAACCTCTTGAATATAAGGATGCTACAGACAGACATGGAATTACAGAATTTGATAGCTAAATTTGCAATGACGTCAAAGCGCAATTAATTTAAAAGGTAAAAATTTAAAGGTTAAAAGCTAACCTCTAAGCATCTCAAATGTCCTTTATCTATAAACTTATACAAGGCAATGTTTGTGTGCGTGTGTGTGGGTGTGTCCGCGATATCCAGACGAATCTATCATACTTACAGCCATGCAATTTCGTACAAAAGTAGTGGTGACCAAATGCACCTCCAAGCCGAAATTTTAAAATCTAATTTAGAAAATTTATTTAAAATTTTGTGTTGTTTTGGGTGATTTTTCGCACTCATTTCTCAACAGCATGGCTTTGAATAATTGTACGAAAAAACCAATTACACCATCGGAAAGAACAAACGATTTCCGTTCTAATGAAGTTTGTTTCGTACGTCTAACGTAATTTACTGAATTTTGAGAAATTTTTGAAAAATAGTCACTTTTATGGTAATTTTTAATAAGGATTTCTTCAAATTCTCGCATCTGACGTTCTAACATTTCTATAATTTTCATTTTTTTTCAGATTATAACTGGAACGTTTCTGTCGGATTTAAAACAAGAACGGTTAAAATATCTTTTTTTCGTTTTTCTTAAATTATTTTTTTCTCTGATCAATTCAAGCAGGTTTTTTTTTTTTTTTTTGCTAGCGAGATTTAACAGTGAGAGTTTCTCCGGACGATCCCATAATGCATTGTTGCAATTTCATTGGCTGGTGCGTGATCTTCCTATTTGTGTATCTTTTGTTTAAATTTTGTTCTCAAAACTTTTTCGTGTCATTGTGGGCATTTTTTCCCTATTTTGTTCAAGTCCTGATTCCACGGGCAACGCCGTGCGCGTACTGCTATTGTCTTTATACGGACTGAAGTAACAATAAATGTCCCCAAAAGGATGCGTCGTCTAATTAGGAAGTTAAATAAATTCGTACCTCAAGGGGTTAAAATTTTATACACGATAAAAAAAAGTTGAATCATTCTGAAATCTCGATTTTACAATGGCAAATCAAAACTAAGGAATGATTACCTATGTAAATTGCGTTCGGATTAAAGAAATAAACTTGCATATAAAACAATCTTAGAATAAGATGCATTTTAAAAAAATACTTTGCAATCGGAATAATTCGTTTTAGCTAAAAATCTTTTCACTTCCAGAAAATACTTTCAATAATTTATTTTTCCGTTTCGTGTCTTTTACTTTGCCTTTATTTATGCAGTAGAGTGGAAAAATCCTTAATTATATTATTTCAACGTAACATGAAAAAAAAAAAGAAAGAAAGAAACGAAGGAACTTCTTCATTTGTTTTCTCTTTACATAAATAATTCTTCCTTGTCTAAAGAAGTAAACATCTGAACAATAAAAAATATAAAAAAAGAACATTCGATTAGAACTTCCAAGGAACAAAAACCATCGGTTTTCATTAGGATAGCATGCAATCCAAGAAAGGAAGGGGAGAAATGCTAAAAAGGCGGGCGAGTGGAGGACTCGCAACGCACAATCCAGAAATAAAAAGTAATAATGCAATTACTTTAATTCAAAGGAATTAAGCGCACAAAAAAGCTTTAAAATGTTACATTCAGGTTTGGATTCATTTATTTCACTTCTTATTTAACCCTAGCAGTACCGACAAAGAAACCAGCGGGAGTGGTCTCCCCTAAACTTTCTCGTATACTTCCCAAAAAGGTGCCGTTTCTCCTTCCCCCGCGTGGCTAAAAAAATTCGAACCTACTGTTATCCAGAATCCAATGACTATCAGAAGGTTTTTCACTACAGTGATAGAAAAATATCTAGGTAAAGAATCCAATTCAAAGAGATGCGTACCGATTAAAACGCATCTATCGCACACTGCTAGGTTTCACTCTTGCCGTCTCAAGGACAAACTGACATAATTCGCTCCTTTCGCGTGCACAGAAGATTGCTTCCAGTACGCATGCGCGTGGAGAAAACGGATGGGTTTCAATAGTAAATTATACAGACCCACAGACAGTCAACCCTTTGACGGATTTGGCCCAAAATTTTATACGGACCTACATTCATGACGATAAAACTGTGTACCAAATTTTATCCATCTAGGCTATTCAAGTTTTTGAGTTATAGTGTTCGCATGACTTCGGACAGATAGACTTCCCGTTGATGGACTTTGTCCAAAATTGATAGAAACTTATAATGTTTATTAAATTATGTTTAAAGACCACATACCAAATTTCATCCCCGTAGCTCTAATAGTTTTCGAGTTATCGTGTTCACAGACACACAGACAGACATAATTCCAAAATTGTGTTTTTCGCAATCGGGGGGGTCTAAAACGTGGAGATTCGTCAAAATCTCGAGTTCGAATTTTTTGACGATTACAACACTTTCTCTTTGTATACTTCGTATACGAGAAAGTAAAAAGCATAAAAGGGAAAATTTAAAATCAAAAGACAAATAATAACAGGGTTCAAGAATATGAATTAGTAACAGAATGAAGATAAATGATCATATAATCTAATGAATAAAATTTGAATATTTAGCTCAACAGGATAGAGAACAAAAACGGCGAAAAAGTACCAACTGATCGTTTCAAAATGCCAAGACTAACGCTTTTGGACGATCTTACTCCGGAAAGAGGTGACAGGCAATGAGAAGATGAGCGCATTTCCAGAGTTCTTTGTTAGGTCACGCTAAGTAAAATGTAAACATCTCCCCCTCCATTTTCAGTCTACCTCTAGTTTGGTGAAATCAACTCCGCCTGGCACATGCGCAAAAGAGCCGAGAATTTCAGAATCTGAGAATCATCAGTACGCAACTATTTCTACTTACATCCCCGTATTCACAATGTTCGTACTGGGATGCTATTATCGTCTTTTTTTTAATTAAATTGTCATGTGAGCGTTAAGCAAGATAAAAACCATTCAATTTTAAGAAGCTGTGGATATTTTTAGTTCAAACATGGGGGGTTGCTTAGTACAGTAATTTTTTTCCCGATTTGCGTGAGATTTTAAAAACAGAGGGAAGATGAGGGTGTTAGTTATTTTAAAAAATTATTTACTTATTTTTTAAAAGTTAATATGAAGTTGTATTTCTTTTAATTGTAAGAGTTTCATGTATTTGTTAACCAGCAACAGAAGATATCCATTCCATAAAATGTCTGAACCAATTACCCCAGATCCTGACTGAAAAAATTCGTTACCTCATAAAAAAATGTTCGAGGCCTAATTTCTCCAGTCGTTTGGGGGCCTGAAAACTATTCTTGGTTAACTTAACTTAAATAATAAAACTACTTATTCCATTTTTTTTACTCCCAAAATAAAAATATTATGCCATGATTAGAAAAATTCACAGAAGAGCTTCGAAATTGCAACTTATCAAAGCAAAGATCAAAATTGAAAAGAAACATAATTTAAATTTTCAACGTATGAGAAACCTATCAAATGTAATGTACAGTTGCCGCCAAGCTTCAGTCTAAGAGAAATTAACCTTACTTCGAACAAAAAGAAAAGCGCAGATTTAATAAAAACTTGATGGAGAATTATTTTGTCTATTTGTGGAAATTGAGTTTAAAAATAAGTTGAAAAGATGGAAATCGAATTGCAAAGACACGAAACTTTAAAGACTGCTTTAAGAGGGAATTTATTTATCTATACTTAATTTATTTATATTATTTATTAAATTTAAACCATTTCTAAATTAAAATTAAACTAATGAAACGAGTAAGCATCGGGTGTTAGAAGCATACACGTTTGTACCAATTTGCCACAGAAATCGAACTAACTACTTAAAATGTAAAACTGTTAGGGGAAATCATAGAAATGGATTCAAACGTTTGGATATCAGTTTTAAAACTTATTACGGCAGCATACTAAGTTATGAGCCACAAAATTAAGAGAGAGACTCCTCTATTAATGTTAGCTGGCAAGCCAATGAAAACGCGTCATGACGCGGCCCCTGCGAATGCAAACATGACCCCCCCCCTTCCCCCCAATCCGCAAAGAATCCGGGAAACAGAAAACATCCTCCTCATTAATGGTCGAGATGAAGTCCGAAGTCAGGTCTTCATTGGCAGGGGCGTCATCAATTTATCAGGCCGATCGCCACGGGCGCTGATAAAAGCCAACATCGATTCGAAGGTGCGGAGAATCGCCAAGGTGGAAAATCGATTCGTCGCCAAGCCAATGCCACGAAAGGTCAACGCGAGTCCCGAGCAGTTCCTCCCGGAGCGGGAGATGGCGGATTTTATCCTCCTCCCCGAAGATTTTTTCACCTTTCATCGGCTCCCGATGATTGAGTTGGACGCTGTTCAAGAGCAACGTGGAGATGCTGGCGACCGAAAGGTCAGATGGGGGAAGGGTGGGTTTGGGGTAAATCTCGACGCGTTTTGAAGTGTAAATGCGCGGAACCTTGCATTCTCTGTTAAAACTTCTTGTAACCGGTCCATCGAAAGAGTAGTTGGTCGGTCGAGTGATGTTTTAGGATGCAGGAGTAGAAATTCTGCAAGGACCACCGGACGGGAGAGTTTCGGCATGGCTCTTATGCTGACCAGCAACTTTCCAATTTCATATTTGTATCGGACCAACAATTATGATGATATACAGGGTGTCCACACTTATCGTGGTCCAATAGCTAATTTCTAAACCATTAGAGATAGACATATACAGTAGAGTCTCCCTACAGCGAATTTCTCCATATAACGAAATTTTTAATCGGAATGTTAAATAACATTCAAAATATTCTCCATATAACGAAGTGGTTGCCTCCCTATAACGAATTTTTCAGACCTTTATCTTTTCGACTTTTGTCATTTTTGAAGAAAGTTGCTAATTTCTGTGCAAAATAATCGCTCACACGTGCCTGTTTTTGGAACCACTCGCATTGTTCATTCCAGCGATAACACATAACAATAGAATGATATGTGAAGGGTAATGCAGTTGTGGGGACCTGGGTTTCTACAGAGGGAGCAACATTTCTATTGGTCAAGATTCCAAGAAGCGGGCTGGAGTGGGGGTGGAAACAGCAAATGAATATGACAATACGCATTTTATGTTTATCCGTACTAGTACATATTATTCTCTAAATTGGTGAATTGTCTTCACTTTTGAGCATTTTATTTATACAATAAAAATTAGTATAATTTTAACAAGTTTATAATAAATATTACTTCATTTTTAATTGAAAGTCATAATTAAATATTTTTGAACTTATCGCACATACTAAAAGGTTTGTAACATTTACTTAAATAACTGCAAAAATCTCTAATCTCCGTATAACGAAATTTTCTCTATAGCGAATTCTTCAACTGGAACCAAGCGATTTCGTTATAGTTTCACTATAGTTCCAATTGGGTAAATGATTTAAATGAAGGGAAGAATTATAATATGTTTTTGAGTGAATAAATATATTCGTGAAAAAGTTATGAAATCTAACTTTTTATACGGTCCCCAGGTCCTATCAGTCATATTTAGTCAAATATTCTCGACACTCTAACATTTAAAACAGAAAGAAGTCCCACTCATCAGAGATTAAAACTGACTGAGTTATGGAGCTTTGAATATCGCTGACTTAGACATCATTTCAATAGCCGGCTCGAAGACGATCCACCAATCAATGCGCAACACTTGCTCGACGAGACCGCTGATTGGTTAAAAATCATGAAATTCAAAGCTCCGTAACTCGCTCAGTTTTTGTCACGGAAGAGTGGGACTTTTTTTTGTTTAAAATGTTAGAGTGTCAAAAATATTTTACTGAATATAACTGATAGGACCGGGGGAACGTATAGAAAGTTAGAATTCGTAACTATTTCAGAAATATATTTATAGACTCAAAAAACATAAAATATAATTCTTCCCTTTATTTAAAGCAATTGGAACTGTACTTCTCTCTCTAACGGTTTAGCAATTGGATCGAGTTAAGTGTGGACACCTTGTATATCTCTTTATGGAAATTTTTGAAAAAAGATTGAGTGCACAAAGTTCCATTTCATATTTCCTCATCTAGATCATAAGTTACATTTGTATGTTAACCCTTTCAGTCACAGTGATGCCATTTGGAATCATCATTTTCATTATTTTTTGTTCGGCATCTAAATCTGGCTTCTGATACCAAATGGACATCATTAAATTCTTCGCATTTCCTTCTTTTCAAATATATTTTTTATTCTTACCAATAAATGGATGCACTATCGATTTTATCAATTCAAAAATTGCCTTTCTAAAAAAATGCCTTCTTTTTCCTTCATTCAGCGGAAAAAGGAAAAATAAAAATTAATTTTAACATAATTTAAATGAAATTACAGGTTCAATTTCATTCTCATTATTTTTAAATAAGAAAATATTTTATTTCAGCTGTCTTTTAAAAAAATTATTAAAATTTTTTATGTTCTTTTATTGTTTTGTTTTTTATGTTTTCTTTCTTAATTTTTTTCTTTTTTCATTTTTATCTTAGGCCAAAATGAGTACATTTCCCAAATTTCAGAATGAATAATTTTATGCTTGGGACTGAAAGGGATAACACGTTCGCGGATGAGAATGCCTTAGTATTCAATTTTTCAATTCAATTGAACATAAAACTAAAATTGCTTGCATATTTTTGCTGCTCAAATATTAATTGTCCTCGAACGTGTTAATCGCGTTTATACATTTTTCTACATTCACGGAGGAGTTAATAGAGATAATTAAACGGGCCAGTTTCACGTTGGCATTCTTACGAAGTGCTCAGGCAAGGATAAACGAGTTGAAGACACTGTGAATCAGCTTCCCTGAAATGTAAGATCTAAGGTGCTAGAACTGGAATTCAAAAATCAGACACAGTAAAACCCCGTAAATACGAATTCCGGAGAATCCGAACACTTTTTTTTTTCCCCCAATTTTCTGAACAATTTTTACTCAAAAATGAAGGAGAAAAAACAATTACGAATCAGAAACAAAGCTAATGTTTATTCCTAACTTAAAAGAAGTATTTGAAGTGGTCTTTAAGAATGTTTCTACTAATTAAGGGGCTGAATGCAAACTAATATATCTTCTTTTTATCCTCAACTTGTTTGCCACTGTACCGTGCGAATCGCAGCGTGCTCTTTCCGTACGCTTCCACAGAGCACCCAGGGTCAATACTCTACTGCATTTGGTATATCAAGAGCATTCTACCGAATTTCTCGGATAATCCGAATCCAAACAGAGGTCAGTCCCAATTAATTCGGATTCCTGGGGTTCTACTGTAATATAAATATTCTAAGCAAGAGCCAAGGACTGAATCAGATGAAAGGAGGAGGACAAAATTAATTTAAAATGCAACAAACTGGAGATTTCCAAGTGGAAATATTAAGCCTCCATTGTGTATGTGTAGGTTCTTCCCTTACCCCTGGAGAATTCCTTAAATTAATGGGTTTCTTGTTAGCTGGAAAGTTGACATGAGATGTGAGTAGCGGGGATAGATGGTGGTAACGTCCGAAGATCCAAATCGGATACATAATTCAAAGCTTTCGGCACATTAATTAAAACAGAAACGTAACTATAAAGCAACTTGCAGAAGGATATATTCCACGAAATATTTTTACGATGATTATTTCAGCATCCTACCTGGATCCATCCTCTACGCACGACAGTTAATAATAATTAAGCAACAGCCTATTAATTGGGAGCAATAAAAACTACATAAAAACACGTTAAAAAGTACTTACATAAAGAGTGAAAACCATTTTAACCCTCCGTTAGTCACAATGCCCGATAGTTACGCATGCAATTAGCCGTTTTTAACGCATTTACAATAAGCTGCATTTAAAATAACAATGGACTTCTAATTGTTCTTGCAGTCTGGTGGATACAAATTAAACTATGGACTGGAAACATTACCGAGTAGAAAATTTAACGTTTCTGCAATACCATGCCAGTGTTAGTGCAAAAAATGGGCAGAACATGGACTTAAAACCCTTTATGTCACGGTGTTGCGTATCTGCAACAAACCCAAAAGACGCCTGTCTTTTTTACAGTAAGCTCTTCAAGTCGATTTCAATGGTTGTTGCATTACTGCCACATTGTAGATAACACAATATGCTCATATATTCCCCAACAACTGGTGATACTGAGGTGGTTTTTAAAAACAAAGTTTCAATTAAAACTTAAACATTTGCACGAGGTTGCTCCTGAAACTTCTGGAGAATTTAGTGAAGTTAAAAAGAGTGGGAACATCCATTTATGAGAAATGTGGTGAAGGTCTTTGTTAAAACAAAACTATCAATTGTTTTAAATACTGAAATTTTGAATTTTTGATACCAATTTGCATTATGTTACAAAATGAAAAAAAAAAAACTTTTTGTCAATAAATTTTTATTTTAACGTGATAATTTTTTTAAATTATTTTTTCCATACTTACAATGGTGTATTCTAACGTCTGAGTCGTTTTTTTTTTTAAATCGGAGTTGTTGAGACATAAAAATCTGAGCTCTCCTTATACTCTATATATTTCGTATGAGTAAAAAATTAATCACGAAATATTCAGGGTAAAGACACAATTAATTAACGAGGTATAAAATGAAAAAAAAACTTCCGCACTGAAAAGAAAAGGTCTAATCTGAGCCAGATGTGTGCCATAGAGAAGATTGAGAACAAAATCCCACGCAACTAAATTCGCGAGATAATGTAGCGCAACGCATCCTCCATCAAGGAGGACGAGGCTTCGTTCCCACGCAATAATTATCGAGTCCTCACCCGGATTTATGCATTCATTAAGAAGTTAGAACACAAGTTTGAAACGTGGAAGTATCACGCATTGTAGAAAATACTAATTTTCTACAATGAATGGACATCATTGTAAAAAAATAAGGGCCGCCTCCACGTTTAACCGGTTTAACATTTGATAGTTTTAACATGTTTGAAAAATTAATAATAACTTATCTATAAAGAAGATATTTGATAAATAGCATACTTCAGACTATGCTTCGTATTAAGAGAACATTTAAAATTTATCAATGCATTCCTTTTATGTTTTAACGCATGAGTTCCCAACTTTATTCCCTCGCGTACCCCTTGATTAATCTTTATATTTTCGCGTACCCCCTACTGTCATATCCTCCCCACCACCACTAACTATCCGTCTATGCAAAGAAGTCTTTATCAATAATGTTAAGAGCTTAGGTTAGCTTAAGAGTCAAATGACTCCAACTGATAACATTTATTGCATTTTTAGTTTAGTTAATAGTATTAGTTCAACGCCAAAACAAATGAAATCAGTATCGTAATAATTTCGCACTAACTTGTAATGATGGCTGAAAATTACACTCTGTTATAATCAACTTTTGAAATTATTAAATAGCAAAAATTAAATTGGGGAAACAAAATTCTGTAACTTTTTTAATTTCTTATGTTTTCTTGTTTCCGTCATTACCAACTTTGATGTCGGGTACCCCCAACTAGTCCTTCAAGTACCCCCAGGGGAACGTGTACCACAAGTTGGGAACTTCTGTTTTAATGTACAAAAAAGAAAAAAATCGCTTTAAAAATGACGTTCAACTTCAGAAAATCATTTTTTCCCCATACAGTATCGTAATTTTAAGCCGTCCTTACACACCAGCGATGATTTGGTTTTACGGAGCACACGAACTCGGTGGTTCACAATCTCCGGCACATGATATTTGACACCAATAGCCCTGGCTGAAAAGATGAGTTTAACTGGATTGGGTCACTGGTACCTGAAATGAATTTTGATTAAGCTGTAGGGGAAAAAAAAAAAAAAAAAAAAACAGGATATGGTTAGTTATGTCCGATTAGATGTCTCATTTACTCGGATTCATTCACTTCATACATTCAACCTTTCACTCACACATGCACACAAAAGGAAAAACAATATTTAGGGAATGATTAATGAATTGCGCCGGAAGAAGGTATTACAGTAAATTTTAACCGGATAAATAATTCAGCTCTTAATTATCCTCCAAATTAAAAAAGATTTTGAATTTTCAATATTAATTGCTGTAAAATAAAATTCCTATAAAATAATAATTCTATTTTTTCTCTGTCAAGATGTTAGCGCAACTAATGTGTAGCTACTTACTGCGCAGTATTAAGGATATTACTTGAATCCTCAAATTCGCGCTTCTTTTCCACTGTCACTTTTATCTATTGCTAATAAATCTAACACTAACAATAAAGAACCAAAGGAAACGTTTTTTTTTTTTTATGAGAAGAAATGGAAATTAAAACGATGCAATGCAAATAATAACAATTCTTTAGGAAGGCAAAGTTAGTGCACAGTTCAACGTCTAAATTTAATCGAGGGAAAAAGAAAGAATGAAGCTGGTAGGAATAAAAATAGAATTTGGATTGTAAGTTTTTATACGTCAATTTTGAAAAATGACATCAAAATAGGAGTCAAATAATTCGACAGTTGAATATTTTATTAGAAATTCTTAACTAAGTTCTTGTCAATTTTTAACTGACTCCCTTTTTAAAAAAATCCTACATGAATTTAGAACATACGGCCTGAAGCAGTGGCGGTTTACAACTAAGGAAACATATCTTCCTTCAAATAAATTTTATACGGAAGCTATATGCCATTTAATGCGTTTCAAAAAGAATACTTAAACGCAATCAGAAAAAGACTTATTGGATTGAATAATAATTCATGAGCGTTTTTAATTATTGATTTATTTATTCGTATTTAAAAAGGCACGCATCAATAAAACGCATTGGCAAAATGTTTTATATAATTTGAAAGAGAATTTAGAGAAAGAGAATTTTCAGATCACTACAAAGGAATGTCAAGTGGACAAAACTAAGCATTCTTCGGCACCTTTTGCACTTAATTGAGATGTTAAGAATACAGAGGCTATTAGTACTCCAAAGAACTGTGCTGTATATGTAGAAGGAGCAATGTACTGCCGGGCGTTAATTTCCGCGGTTCAAAAAAAAGTAAAAGGAAGAATGAATAAGTGACTGAAACTTTTACATCAAACATCAAACGACCAGAGGAATTTTTTTTAATAAATCTGAAATTTGAAAAGTTAAAATAAATGTTAAAAACGCTCATAAATTGTAATTCAACTCAATATTACCCATTAGCAAGTAGGTGCCATCATTTACTAGCTGTAACTGTAGCGACACTAAATAGCAAGTGAAAAAGCTAAATAGACGCAGTTGACAGAAACAAACGTCTAAAAAGAACATAACAAAACTTCGTAATAAACTTGAAGTGTGACACTATTCGTCATTGTGATACAAAGGTAACTAACTATAAGTAAAATGTTTTTAAAAAGTTAACAACGAATGCCTAACCTACAGAATTATTCTGCCTTTCTTTCTATGTCATTTATTGTTTGAATCGTTTTATTTTATTGGAATAAATATTAAAAAAATGGTTCCACATCACAAACTAAAAATTCTAAACAAACCTGCAAAATTCAAAAATTCGGAAACAATAAATTAAAAATATATGGCGAATATATGCAATAGCCCTCACTTTTTGAAAGACAAAATTATTTTTAACAAACGGATTGAAAGTTAAGTCTGAATTCATAGCTAAAGTTAAATTCTAGGACGGTCATTCAAACTGTTCGAAAATTTCAGATATAAACATGCAGGAAAATTTATTTATAACATGAAAATCTAAGCAAAATACCGTAAGGAATATCAAGAATAAAATTTATAAATTGAATAACCAACTTATCTCTGCCAGATATTGAAAAAAAAAAATGCAGAAAAACAGCAAGTGATAAAATTTAACATTCTTATAAATATGCCAAATCTTTTTCCTCTGGCAATATTCTTAAACAGGTGCAATTTCATTTGTTTCGTCAAACAAACATTTGATTATCAAACGATATTTTTTCGCAATGAAAAAACATATCGAACGCTTCTAAAATTACTAAACAAATTTACTTCTTTTTATGTTAGTTTGAACTGCTTTTAGCATGCAACAGAAAACAGTCGGCACGCTATTTTCCAATCACGCTTAGATATAATGTATACGTCAAGCGACATCACTTGAACTAAACTCTCAATTCAAGAAACTTTCGTGACTATTTCTCTAGCTTAATGAGGTCGTTTTCGGTTTATACTTCATGCGATACATAACAATGGATTGAATCAATTTATTTATCTCTCGTTTCTCAGTAACCTGTCAGGTGAAGTTATCAACACTTGCCCGCATTTAATTAAAGAAATCCAATACATCCGTATGAGGTTCTTGATTTCTGTTGCACATGAATTATGACACATCACCGCAAATATGTAAGGATCGTAGAGATGAAACAAGTTCCCTTTCAGCATGAAATAATAAATTTTATGACAGAATGCGATTCACCATGGCAGCAGTAACAAACATCACGCAAAGTGCCAAACCCAAATGGAGATATTCAAGAATTTGTTAATTTTTCCATAAAAAGAGTATTGGCAACAGCTGCGAGAAAAGTTTAATGCACCGAAGAAATAAAATTATTTTAACATTTCTTTGAAGTGACCAGATCTTCTGAACTTAACCCGGGACGTTATAGATATTGGGGTTAAACATGATAGGGGATTAAACTAGGAAACTTGATCATTTTAACATCAGGAATAATGACGTTACGAGTCTACATACAGAATGAAA
The DNA here is from genome assembly GCA_013235015.1 of Araneus ventricosus. NCBI lineage: Eukaryota > Metazoa > Arthropoda > Arachnida > Araneae > Araneidae > Araneus > Araneus ventricosus. The sequence goes on along the minus strand of BGPR01008002.1, from coordinate 19,515 downwards.
ACGCAATCAAATGAATTACGATATGAAATAAAGATTAATCACTAAAAAGGGATAATTATATTCTATGCATTGTGAAAATTGGAAAGGAGAATTGTTCACAATTTTTTTAAAAAAAGCCTGTTCCAAATATTAAATTAACCTGATTTCATTATTTTTAAGTGAACTATTAACTTTAAAAGTAAAAAAGAATGATATTTCACGTCATTTTATTCAAAATGGAGAACAACGCATCTAAAATCGTCTAGCCACTTTAGATATAGTCATGTTTTATAGATGGTTTCAAACGACTGAAATCGTTATACAAAATGCATGACGGAAATTTTCCTGAAGTCAGCCAAAAGGCTTCGCTTAGTTTAGTTCTACTAATATCCCGCTTTAAAGCAACAATAGGGCCATTTTGGGGCGGACCACGCCATTTTGAACGGTGGTCAGATGACGAGGACGGCACCTGAGCCGACACTCACTCGACAATCCTCGGCATCAGATTTAACGAGCACCAGGTCCACATACACGGAGGACCATTGGTGGAATTCTAGTTTGGAACATGGAACTCTCTACGCGCGAAATCGAGACTTTACCACCAGGCCACAGCTGCCCCTACACAAGCAATATCGGTTGATTAAAATTTTAATTACGTTAACTATTTATTATAATAAAGCAGCAGTTCACAACCTTTTGGTTGTGCGGACCACCTGTTGTATAAAAAATATTTCGTGGCCCACCAACTAAATATACAATTAAAAATATGAAAACACATATAATACATTCATATATAATATGCACGTATATGACAGCAATTAGTAAAGCTTACTGTAAAAGGATTAAAAATATATTGTTTATAAAGCAAAAAAAAAAAAAAAAGGGCACGACCCCTGAAGCTTCCTTAACTTCGATTCTTGTCTAGCATTCCACGGCCCACTAATAGGCCATCCGAGGCCCACAAGTGGACCGCGGCCCTGGGGTTGGGAACCGCTGAAATAGAGAGTTACAACCAACTGGTACGAGTATACTTTAAGAAAAATAAGCAGCATTTATAAAGTTTTAATGTTACTGCACTGCTATCATTGGCATTTTATAAAGTTAATTTTAATTGAATTTAGTCAATTTTTAATTGGATTTAGTTAAAGTTTAATTAAAACTTTCATTGCCGTTAATTTTGAAATAATTTTAGGGTTTATTTGTAAATGCTATAAGCCATTTCTGAAGGAGAAAAATTTTAAGTAGGTATTGGATTAAGTAACGGCTCGTTTTCCCCCAAATTATTCAGTTCAAATTGTAATCGCAACTCTATTCTTTCATGATAAATATATCGAAGATTTGGTGATAATTCTTAGCTATTTAAAAAGACTCAAGTTAAAAATAAATAAATAAAAAACATGCAAAATGCATATATATATATATATATATATATTTTAATGATGTTTATGCAATATCGATCAACAGTTAAAGCATTATTAGAAAATGAATGGCTAGTCAAAACATTTCTCCGAAAAATCAATCAAATGCGTGACTTTGAATAAAATTTCTCGCTTACTTAATTTATTTTTAATGCTTCTGTTTCATTACAAATGCTTAAGAATAGCGCTAGCTCACAAAGGGGAAAAAAAGTGTGCAATTTCATTGATTGAAATCAACGATCCAGGAAATAGCTGGGTATTCGCTGAAGCATGAAAGAGTCTACTCGGCTAACCACTGGCGAATGTTCCCACCGAGTTAGAAAGTAAAATTACTTTTACATTGAAATAGAATGTCCTTAACAGTGTTAAATACAACAGTCTCACAAAGGAAAAAAAATCGCCAAATATTTTCCTTTAAACTTCGTGAAGGGATGGGGGCAAGTGAGAAAGAAATATTGAACAATGCGTTGTAAAATCCTTTAGCTGACCTTGAGAGAGAAAAAAAGGAATGATTAGTTTCTAAACTAGAATTGAAAATTTTGCATTTTTGTTCGGCTATCAACGATTTTACCCTGATTTTCAACGAAAAATATTGAAAATTTATACTTATAAAAGGTTTGTGTGCGTGTGTGAGCGCGCGATGTCCAGACGAATCTATCGCACTTACAGCCATGAAATTTGGCAGACAGGTAGACGTAATGGTGACTCAATGCACCTCGAAGACCGAATTTTAAAATTTGATATAGAAATTTTTTATTTAAAGTTTTGTGTTGTTTTAGGTAGTTTTTTTGAACTAATTTCTCAACAAAATCGGTTTTGATAATCGTAGGAAGAAAAATAGATACACCATCGGGAAAGAGCAGACAATTTTCTTTCTAATGAAGTTAGTTTTGAACTTCTAACGTAATTTATTGAATTTTGAGAAATTTTAAAAATAGTCAGTTAACCCTAAAAAACTTTGTTTTGAATTTCAATTTCTCGCATCCGCCATTTTAATTTTTTTATCAATTTGAAATTTGTTGAAGTAATAAATATAACGTTTCTCCGCGATTTAAAACAAGAAATGTTAAAATTGAACAGTTCGTTGAATTTTAATGATTTTTTTCCCGTGGTGAGTTTAAATATTTTTCTTGCAGAACGGACGAACGACGTTTAAGCGTTTCCCCCAAAAGGGCACGTGTCTATTTATAGAGGGGGGAGGTTAATGACGAGGAGGTACAGTGAATTTACAAGCATGTTAGGCAAAGGTTTTTCTTTTTCTAACTCATGATAGAACATTTTTCATTGGCTCGTGGCGCAGAGCGCAGGAGACGTCATAACTTTTAACTGAATGACTTCGATTATTATTTTCGGCAGTGTCTTAACGTGTTTCTTTGTCTAGCATATTTTGCTTGTTGTCTAATAATGATTTTCATGTTGCAATTTTTTAATATTGTTTCGGATTAACGTACTCTATACTGTTTTTCTACAATTGAAATGTCATTATGGCGAAGAAAAATAAAAGGGAAAATCAATGTGCATCTTTTGTTTTCAAAACTTTGTGTCATTGTGGGCGGTGTTTTAAGTCCTGATTCCACGGGCAACGCCGTGCGCGTACTGCTAGTATTAGAATAACCCTCAAAACAATAAATCACTGATAAATAATCGGTCTCATGAAAAAATATTCAATAATTAGAAATCTCGGAAAATATTAAGAGAAATAAAAGTAAAATATTCTAGCACATCACATACTTTTTAACTCATAAAACTGCAATTTGAAATATCTCTTTCACATTTTAAAGAACTTTTCTGCATGTCTTTCTTTCTGAGATAACAGAAAAAATACAGGGACACACTGCCTGGTAAAATAAATACGAAGAAGTTGAAAAAAGTAACTTTCTTTTATTTTGCTATTTTAAAGCGGTCTAATTACAGTGTGTAATTCTGATATGTTTAGAGTATAAAACGAATTCAAAACTCTCTTTGAAGGCTACACTTATGTTAACGCTGCTTCGCAAGCAATATTCGCACCGGCGAGTTCGGGCGCAATGCACCTAACAGGCACATATGAACAATATCGTAATCAGTACTGTACCCATTATTTTTAGCATTCTAAAATGAATCACTGACCTTCTTGGGGAGGCTTGAAAGGAAAAAGTGGGAATATCGTTGGAAATGAGTCTCGCTTTCGCGATTATTTCCGTACGTGATTTTTGGATTTGTGATTTCAGAGGCATTTCAGATAACCCGGTTTTCGGCTAACCGGGTTTTACTGCACTGAACTTCTATAAGGCATGTACTCAACTTGAAGTTATTCTTTATTATGAAATGAAGCTTTCCCTGCATTCGTCATGAAAACGTGTCTCTTAACTCATTAACGCCCAAATTAATTTAAAGAATCGATTTCAATAAATTTCTATAAAATTATGTTTAAAGCACAAAGATTAAGCTAAATGTGAAGTGAAATTAAATTCGCA
>BGPR01008002.1:170-15637 GCA_013235015.1 Araneus ventricosus | reverse complement strand
CCCCAAGTACTGTATTGCACGGATACAGTATCGCCAGGAGAGACTTTCTTTTACGATATTCCCACTTTTTCCTTTCAAGCCTCCCCAAGAGGTCAGTGATTCATTTTAGATGCTAAAAATAATGGTGCAGTACTGATTACGATATTGTTCATATGTGCCTGTTAGTTGCTGCGCCCGAACTCGCCGTTGCGAATATTGCTTGCAAGCAGCGTTAACATAAGTGTAGCCTTCAAAGAGAGTTTTGAATTCGTTTTATACTCTAAACTCAGAAATTACACTGTAATTAGACCGCTTTAAAATAGCAAAATAAAAGAAAGTTACTTTTTCAACTTCTTCTTATTTATTTTACAGGCAGTGTGTCCTGTATTTTTCTGTTATCTCAGAAAGAAAGACATGTCAGAAAAGTTCTTTAAAATGTGAAGAGATATTTCAAATTGCAGTTTTATGAGGTTAAAAATTGTGTGTGCTAGAATATTTTACTTTTATTTCTCTTAATATTTTCCGAGATCTCTAATTATTGAATATTTTTTCAGAGACGATTATTTATCAGTGATTTATTGTTTTGATGGTTATTCTAATACTAGCAGTACGCGCACGGCGTTGCTCGTGGAACCAGGACTTCAACAACAACAACAACAAAAAAAACCACCCCACAATGACACAAAAAGTTTAGAAAACAAGAGCTCATTGATTTTCCCGTTATTTTCTTCCATAATGACATTTCAACTGTAAGAAAAACAGTATAGAGATACGTTAATCAAAACAATATTAAAAATTGCAACATGAAAATCATTATTAGACAACAAGCAAAATATACTGAACAAAGAAACACGTTAAGACACTGCCGAAAATAATAATCAAGTCATTCAGTTAAAGTTATGACGTCTCCTGCGCTCTGCGCCACGAGCCAATGAAAAATGTTCTATCATGAGTTAGAAAAGAAAAACCTTTGCCTAACATGCTTAAATTCCTGTACCTCCTCGTCATTAACCTCCCCCCTCTATAAATAGACACGTGCCCTTTGGAAACGCTTAAACGTCGTTCGTCCGTTCTGCAGAAAAATATTTAAACTCACTCACGGGAAAAAATCATTAAAATTCAACGAACTGTTCAATTTTAACATTTCTTGTTTAAATACGGAGAAACGTTATATTTATTACTTCAACAAATTTCAAATTGATAAAAAAAATTAAAATGGCGGATGCGAGTGAAATTCAAAACAAAGTTTTTAGGGTTAACTGACTATTTTAAAATTTCTCAAAATTCAATAAATTACGTTAGAAGTTCAAACTAACTTCATTAGAAAGAAAATTGTCTGCTCTTTCCCGATGGTGTATCTATTTTTCTTCCTACGATTATCAAAACCGATTTTGTTGAGAAATTAGTTCAAAAACTACCTAAAACAACACAAAACTTTAAATAAAAAATTTCTATATCAAATTTTAAAATTCGGTCTTCAGGTGCATTGAGTCACCATTACGTCTACCTGTCTGCCAAATTTCATGGCTGTAAGTGCGATAGATTCGTCTGGACATCGCGCGCTCACACACACTCAAACCTTTTATAAGTATAAATTTTCAATATTTTTCGTTGAAAATCAGGGTAAAATCGTTGATAGCCGAACAAAAATGCAAAATTTTCAATTCTAGTTTAGAAACTAATCATTCTTTTTTTCTCTCTCAAGGTCAGCTAAAGGTTTTACAACGCATTGTTCAATTTCTTTCTCACTTATCCCTTCACGAGTTTAAAGGAAAATTTTGGCGATTTTTTTCCTTTGTGAGACTGTTTATTTAACACTATTGGGACATTCTATTTCAATGTAAAGTAATTTTACTTTCTAACTCGGTGGAACATTCGCCAGTAGTTGTGAGTAGACTCTTTCATGCTTCAGCGAATACCCAGCTATTTCCTGGATCGTTGATTTCAATCAATGAAATTGCACACTTTTTCCCTTTGTGAGCTAGCTGTACAAGCATTTGTAATGAAACAGAAGCATTAAAATAAATTAAGTAAGCGAGAAATTTTATTCAAAGTCACGCATTTGATTGATTTTTCGAATGTTTTGATCTATTCATTTTCTAATAGTACATGTTGATCGATATTGCATAAACATCATTAAAATATATATATATATATATATATCATTTGCATGTTTTTTTATTTATTTATTTTAACTTGGAGTCTTTTAAATAATAAGAATTATCACCAAATCTTCGATATATTTATCATGAAAGAATAGAGTTGCGATTACAATTTGAACTGAATAATTTGGGAAAACGAGCCGTTACTTAATCCAATACCTACTTAAAATTTTTCTCCTTCAGAAATGGCTTATAGCATTTACAAATAAACCCTATATTTCAAAATTAACGCAATGAAAGTTTTAATTAAACTTTAACTAAATCCAATTAAAAAATTGACTAAATTATAAATTAACTTTATAAAATGCCAATGATAGCAGTGCAGTAACATTAAAACTTATAAATGCTGCTTATTTTTCTTAAAGTATACTCGTACCAGTTGGTTGTAACTCTCTATTTCAGCGGTTCCCAACCCCAGGGCGCGGTCCACTTGTGGGGCCTCGATGGCCTATTAGTGGGCCGTGGAATGCTAGACAAGAATCGAAGTTAAAGAGCTAGGGGTCGTCACTTTTTTTTTTTTTGCTTTATAAATATATATATTTTAATCCTTTTTACAGTAAGCTTTATAATTGCTGTCATATCATACATATTATATATGAATGTATTATATGTGTTTTCATATTTTTAATTGATATTTAGTTGGTGGCCACGAAATATTTTTTATACAACAGGTGTCCGCACAAAAGGTTTGAACTGCTGCTTTATTATAATAAATGTTAACGTAATTAAAATTTTAATCAATATTGCTTGTGAGCAGCTGTGGCCTGGTGGTAAAGTCTCGATTTCGCGCGAGAGAGTTCCATGTTCCAAACTAGAATTCACCAATGGTCCTCCGTGAATGTGGACCTGGTGCTCGTTAAATCTGATGCCGAGGATTGTCGAGTGAGTTCTCAGGTGCCGTCCTCGTCATCTGACCACCATTCAAAATGCGTGGTCCGCAAAATGGCCCTATTGTTGCTTTAAAGCGGGATATTAGTAGAACTAAACTAACAGAAGCCTTTTGGCTGACTATAGGAAAATTTCCGTCATCATTTTGTATAACGATTTCAGTCGTTTGAAACCATCTATAAAACATGACTATATCTAAAAGTGGCTAGACGATTTTAGATTTGTTCTCCATTTTGAATAAAATGAAATATCATTCTTTTTTACTTTTAAAGTTAATAGTTCACTTAAAATAATGAAATCAGGTTAATTTATATTTGGAACAGGCTTTTTTTAAAAAAATTGTGAAAATTCTCCTTTCAATTTTCACAATGCATAGAATATAATTATCCTTTTTAGTGATTAATCTTTATTTCATATCGTAATTCATTTGATTGCGTTTTCATTCTGTATGTAGACTCGTAACGGTCATTATTCTGATGTTAAAATGATCAAGTTTCCTAGTTTAATCCCCTTCATGTTTAACCCCAATATCTATAACGTCCGGGTTAGTTCAGAAGATCTGGTCACTTCAAAAGAAATGTTAAAATAATTTTATTTCTTCGGTGCATTAAACTTTTCTCGCAGCTGTTGCCAATACTCTTTTTTATGGAAAAATTAAAATTCTTGAATATCTCCATTTGGGTTTGGCACTTTGCGTGATGTTTGTTACTGCTCCATGGTGAATCGCATTCTGTCATAAAATTTATTATTTCATGCTGAAAGGGAACTTGTTTCATCTCTCTACGATCCTTACATATTTGCGGTGATGTGCATGAATTCATGTGCACAGAAATCAAAGACCTCTTACGGATGTATTGGATTTCTTTAATTAAATGCGGGCAGAGTGTTGATAACTTCACCTGACAGGTTACTGAAACGGAGATAAATAAATTGGTTCAATCCATTGTTATGTATCGCATAGAGTATAACCGAAAACGACCTCATTAAGCTAGAGAAATAGTCACGAAAGTTTCTTGAATTGAGAGTTTAGTTCAAGTGATGTCGCTTGACGTATACATTATATCTAAGCGTGATTGAAATAGCGTGCCGACTGTTTTCTGTTGCATGCAAAGTTCAAACTAACATAAAAAGTAAATTTGTTTAGTAATTTTAGAAGCGTTCGATATGTTTTTCATTGCGAAAAAATATCGTTTGATAATCAAATGTTTGTTTAGAAACAAATGAAATTGCACCTGTTTAAGAATATTGGGAAAAAGATTTGCATATTTATAAGAATGTTAAATTTATCCTTGCTGTTTTTCTGCATTTTTTTTTCAATATCTGGCAGAGATAAGTTGGTTATTCAATTTATAAATTTTATTCTTGATATTCCTTACGGTATTTTGCTTAGATTTTCATATTATTATAAATAAATTTTCCTGCATGTTTATATCTGAAATTTTCGACAGTTTGAATGACCGTCCTAAAATTTAACTAGATATGAATTCAGACTTAACTTTCAATCCGTTTGTTAAAAAATAATTTTGTCTTTCAAATGAGGGCTGTACATATATTCGCATATATTTTTAATTTATTGTTTCCGAATTTTTGAATTTTGCAGGTTTGTTTAGAATTTTTAGTTTGTGATGTGGAACCATTTTTTTAATATTTATTCCAATAAAATAAAACGATTCAAACAATAAATGACATAGAAAGAAAGGCAGAATAATTCTGTGGGTTAGGCATTCGTTGTTAACTTTTAAAAACATTTTACTTATAGTTAGTTACCTTTGTATCCTGCAGCGAATAGTATCACACTCAAGTTTATTACGAAGTTTTGTTATGTTCTTTTTAGACGTTTGTTTCTGTCAACTGCGTCTATTAGCTTTTTTTTCACTTGCTATTTAGTGTCCTCGGTTACAGCTAGTAAATGATGGCACCTACTTGCTAATGGGTAATATTGAGGTTGAATTACAATTTATAGGCGTTTTTAACATTTATTTTAACTTTTCAATTTCAGATTTATTAAAAAAATTCCTCTGGTCGTTTGATGTTTGATGTAAAGTTTCAGTCACTTATTCATTCTTCCTTTTACTTTTTTTTGAACCGGGAAATTAACGCCGGCAGTACATTGCTCCTTCTATATACAGCACAGTTCTTTGAGTACTAATAGCCTCTGTATTCTTAACATCTCAATTAAGTGCAAAAGGTGCCGAAGAATGCTTAGTTTTGTCATGACATTCCTTTAGATGATCTAGATTCTCTTTCTCTAAATTCTCTTTCAAATTATATAAAACATTTTGCAATGCGTTTTATTGATGCGTGCCTTTTTAAATACGAATAAATAAATCAATAATTAAAAACGCTCATGAATTATTATTCAATCCAATAAGTCTTTTTCGTGATTGCGTTTTAAGTATTCTTTTGGAAACGCATTAAATGGCATATATTCCGTATAAAATTTTTGAAGGAAGATATGTTTCCATAGTTTAAACCGCCACTGCTTCCAGGCCGTATGTTCAAAATTCATGTAGGATTTTTAAAGGAGTCAGTTAAAATTGACAAGAACTTAGGTTAAGAATTTCTAATAAAATATTCAACTGTCGAATTATTTGCTCCTATTTTGATGTCATTTTTCAAAATTGACGTATAAAAACTTACAATCAAATTCTATTTTATTCCTACAGCTTCATTCTTTCTTTTTCCCTCGATTAAATTTAGACGTTGAACTGTGCACTAACTTTGCCTTCCTAAAGAATTGTTATTTTTGCATTCATCGTTTTAATTTCCATTTCTTCTCATAAAAAAAAAAAACGTTTCCTTTGGTCTTTATTGTTAGTGTTAGATTTGCTAATAGATAAAAGTGACAGTGGAAAAAGAAGCGCGGAATTTGAGATTCAAGTAATATCCATAATACTGCGGATGTAAGTAGCTAACATTAGTTGCGCTACATCTTGACAGAGAAAAATAGAATTATTATTTTATAGAATTTTATTTACAGCAATTAATTGAAAATTCAAAATCTTTTTAATTTGGAGATAATTAAGAGCTATTATTTATCGGTTAAAATTTACTGTAATACCTTCTTCGGCGCAATTCATTAATCATTCCCTAATATTGTTTTTTCCTTTTGTGCATGTGTGAGTGAAAGGTTGAATGTATGAATGAATGAATCGAGTAAATGAGACATCTAATCGGACATAACTAACCATATCCTGTTTTTTTTTTTCCCCTACAGCTTAATCAAAATTCATTTCAGGTACCATGACCCAATCCAGTTAAACTCATCTTTTCAGCCAGGGCTATTGTGTCAAATATCATGTGCCGGAGATTGTAGACCACGAGTTCATTTTGCTCCGTAAACCATCATCGTGGTGTGTAAGGACGGCTTAAAATTACGATACTGTATGGGAAAAAAGATTTTCTGAAGTTGAATCATTTTTAAAGCGATTTTTTTTTTCTTTTTTGTACACTTAAAACAAAGTTCCAACTTGTGGTACGTTCCCTGGTACTTGAAGGACTAGTTGGGGTACCCGACATCAAAGTTGGTAATGAGGAAACAAGAAACATAAGATAAAAAAGTTACAGAATTTTGTTTCCAATTTAATTTTTTTATTTAATAATTTCAAAGTTGATTATAACAGTGTAATTTTCAGCCATCATTCAAGTTAGTGCGAAATTATTACGATACTGATTTCATTTGTTTTTGGCGTTGAACTAATACTATTAACTAAACTAAAAATGCAATAAATGTTATCAGTTGAGTCATTTGACTCTTAAGCAACCTAAGCTGTAACATTTTGATAAAGACTTCTTTGCATAGACGGATAGTAGTGGTGGTGGGGAGGATATGACGGTAGGGGTACGCGAAATAAAGATTAATCAAGGAGTACGAGGAATAAAGTTGGGAACTCATGCGTTAAAACATAAAGGAAGCATTGATAAATTTTAAATGTTCTCTTAATACGAAGCATAGTCTGAAGTATGCTATTTATCAAATATCTTCTTTATAGATAAGTTATTATTAATTTTTCAACATGTTAAAACTATCAAATTTAAACGGTTAACATAGGCGGCCTTATTTTTTTACAATGATGTCCATTCATTGTAGAAAATTGTAGTATTTTCTACAATGCGTGATATACGTTTCAAACTTGTGTTCTAACTGGAATTTAGGATTTCAGATAACCCGGAGTTCGGTTAACAGTTTTTTTTTTTAACTGCAATCCACATTCTCAGTTATTTGCCCTAACTTTAAATGAATTAAAAAAACTGGATCCTTGCGTGCGTGATTAAAATGGGCTCGAAAATGCATGTATATTATCATTTTTTTTTTTCCTTCTTCTTCTTCTTTAATCCTTCATACTGAATGCGTGCTGTTCACCGATCCACGACTCCATCTCAACAGGACCAGATAAAATGGTAATTTTTCGGCTTTCAGACAGAAGAACTACTTCCGCTTCCCTCTAACTCATAAAACTTGCTAATTCTAGAATTTTAAAATCACCCGTTTCTCGGCCATATTGTAAGTTTAAAAATATATATATATCAAAATATCATTTAAAAGAGGCGTTTTCAAAAAAATTAGAAGTGTAATGATAACAACACACAGCAATATTCTACATTAAATCTCTATTTAAAAAATCAAAATAACATCATTTAAACGATGCATAGATTTCATTTCTATTTGTAAACAGCAGTTTTCAAAAAATTAGAAGTATAATGATAACGACACAGAGCAATATTCTACATTAAACCTTAATTCACAGAACAAGAATAATGCATTAATAAGAATAATGAACATAGTAACAAGAATAATGAAAGTATTTCTAGATATACGATTCAGAATAAGTCAAAAATACAGGGTGTACACAAATGAAGTCACACATTTGAAAAACTAAAAAAAATAAATAAAAATATTGGGACTACGAATTTTTTTAAATGAGAGCGCATCTGGAAAAGAAAAAAGAAACTTTTTTTGTGTGTGTGAACACACACAAAAAGTTTTTTCTTTTTCTTTTCCAGATAGGTAGCATGCCATTTCGGTGGTCTAGGGAGTCGTAAATTACTGGAAATCAAAAATTTGTTTAGAGCCATTATCTGAAAAAATATTAAAACTGGAAGAAAAATAAAAGCATGTATTTGTAGAGAATTTTACACTCTTTAATTTGTTAATTCACATGCAGTGTGAAAACTGAAGAGTTTTTAAATAAAAGACCGATACACTCTTTTAAAGAGAAGTCTAACCAGGGGTGTCGTGGAGCCGGCACGCACAGGAAAGCCGTTCCAGCACTACTTTTTTTCACGAGAAATAATTATAAATTGTGAAAATGGTCTTAAAACAGTGCGATTTTTGTCACCTAGGTTAGAGCGTTCCGACACTGCTTTTAGAGCGTCCCGGCACTGCTTATTTTGCGACACCACCACTGAGTCTAACACCTCAATCAACTTTTTATCGCCCTTTCTCTAAATTTGTCAACAATTTAATGGAAATTTAAAATAATTTTGCCACACAAACATCCAAGAAAAACTTCAACAATCAAAGCTAGAATCGGAAAGTAAGAAAGAAGTATCTCTGAACTTATTTCATAGCACGGTGATTAATTATAAATTTCGGAAAAGGAAAAAAAAATTTCTTTCATGATTTTTAACTCTAAATTGCAATATAAGAAGAAATTTTTTTTTGGTAAGAAGAATTAAAAACACCAGATATAAATGGATTGAAAATAAAGATTCAATTTCTGTATTTAGCTTTAAAATAATTCATTACACACGTATGCTATAATGTGTATACTTTTCAAAAGAAAAAGTTATCTTTAGCTTTAAACTGTGTAGTGATACATCTTAGCATCGCATAGATTTTTGCCCATGATTCAATTCTGATTAATTTAACAATTAAATAATTTATTTATTACATTTTTGCACCGAATTGGGAAGGTTTTTAATAATGATATTTTAATTTTTTTAAATCATTTTTCTAGCATCCCTCTCACGTATTTCTCTAGAATTACAAGAACTGCATTTAAAAACTGTACATTTCAGAAGAAAAGGGAACGAAAAAGATATTAACTTAAAAAAGCACTTTTCAATTTAAAGGCGCTATTCTAACATTTCAATCTGATAACTATAATTATACCAAAAAGCACTTATTCATCATCAGAAGCATAAGGTTTTCATTTACGTTCTTTTACTCAAAAACAGCAAGCATTATATTACATGCACAAGCAAACAGGTTGTACCACGCAGTGCCCGGCACACTGGTATACGCAATCCGCCTGTAAGCGAACGATCCGGAAGTAATACACACAGAAGTGTGAAGTATTGAGTGCGCTAGATTAGTTGACAGCCGGCCAAATAGAACGGCACCTAGCACGAGATCATGATTCCCCACCCTTCACGGATATAAATGCTAAAATAAGAGAAACGATAGCAGCGTATATAATCTTTTATCTCAAAAACAAGTAAATGCATATATTTCATTCGAGTTTAGCAGCATACTTTTTTATAAAAGATTTTAGCTTATCATCAAGATTCGTTTCATATTTATTATTGTTGAATAACGCACGATTATCTTTACAAAATTTGGTTTGTTTGGAGTTTAAAAGAGCAAAAGCTGTTATTTGTCTAATGTAGGTCAATAAAATTCTAGAAAAATATTAAAAATTTAACATTTTGAAATCGTTCAAATCATCTTTCACGAAAAGTAAAGTGAGAGATGAGTTTTATGGAAGATATGGTCTAAATTTCAGATAAAATACAGCGATTTAAAAAATATATATAATTTATACGATATTAAAATGATTTCTTTGATTTGTTAGATCAATTTGGCATTTTGATGCAAAACGAAGGCTCCATGCGGATTGACTTCATCATTTTCAGCCGTGTAAGATGACAAGAATAACGGTACCGTATTCTCCAAAGTTCCACACTACATCAACGAGAGGATGTTTGATTCCTGAAGACAAATTAAATGTACAACAGGCTCTCATACGTGGTGGTTCTACGGTGGAATCGCATCTTGAACTCAAAATTTCCAGATATGAAAACTAAAACTCTGCCCACTAACAAATTGAAGATAAAACACAAAGAAATAAAAATTATATATTTGCATTAACAAATTCTAATATTGTCAACATTTTAACGAATAGTAATGAATACACAAATATATTACATATCTGTATTATATTCCGCAAGAATTTTATATATTTACTTCGAACCCTAAAGTATACACATAGAAGCGTTAAATTATGATAAATGAAAAGGAATATAATGCAATTGTATATTGAGTTTTAATCAACTGTTTTGAAACTTGCTTATTTTCATTGAAGAATTTAACAAAAGAATGTGCCAAAAAAGGATTTTACAATCCCAAAATCACACTGCAAAACTCACATTTAAGAAAACCTGTTATAAATTCTGCAACAATTCTTAATCAAAAAGGTACGAAAAATATATGATAATCTAAAAAAAATTCATTTATCCATTAATCCTGCAATTACGGTTTTTTTTCGTTGCGTTGCTTTACAAATACTAATCGGATTATCAACATGGATTTATACCGAACGGAAGATGTGTCGCTTAAGAGAAGGAGATTGAACGATAAGCTAGACAAAACGTGTTAATCGCTGTAGCCACAAAGAGAAGCGGGGCTCGATAATCGGATATTAAAAAGTTCTGAAAAAGGGATAAATGAATACCTGACTAAAACCTTCACCTTTCGGGCAGCACGAACCCTACACTACTAGATCCCCCACCCCCTCTTTATACGGATTGGTGCACATACTGTACCATTAAACCATTAGCATTTCACACTCCCGTAAATTTAATCTGTCTGCTTTCGAATAACTCTGGAGATAGATTTATTGCATACTCCAAAATGTGATTAGTAGGTTTAGGCACGGTGTATGCACGCAATTTGTGTTGGACAAGTCATCAGCGACATAAAATGTCGGAGAAGCGGCTCGGCGTTAAGTACATGGATAGCAATTGTGCAGTGCACACATTAACTCCGGTTGTGTTCCGATTTCTCTTCGACCTCTAGGGGGAAATGTTGAGGAAAAGTGTCGCTAATCACTAGTCCGACACTTGGGCTCAGCGGGAGGTACGTACTACTCAACTGTTATCAATGTACTTCACATTGCTAATTGCTTCCCCGACATTTCATCGCTAATGACTTGTCAAACAAAAATCCTACTTGTGCACCGGGCTTTATTGCTAATGAAGGAGGTCAAGAACAGGAAACAACATGAGCACCTTAGCTTCCAATGAATTTAAAAGGAAAGTAATTTTTTGGTTATGCGCCAGAATCCCCGTTTTAAAAGCTAAAGAAAGCCGCACGTAAACTAAATGATAATTCTAATTGGTTTAGTTATATTAATGTCCCGTTTTGGAGCAACACCAGGGCTATAGTTGGACGGACCTCGTTAATTTTCATCGTGGTCAGATGACGCAGACGACACCTAAGCCGGCACACCTCCCCAATTTCTGCACCATACCTGCAGAAATTGGGGAGGTGTGTTTGACCTTCAACGCGAAATTTAATGTACCCACATACACGGCATATCTTTGGTGAAACCGCGTTTAGAACCTAGTACTCAACAGAAGTTAATCCTTTGGGTGTGCGTTCAGACTTTTTAAAGCAGCTCTTTGTGTTACTAACTGTATAACTTGTAATTACTAACTCAAGAAATGAAATAATCCGTCAAACCATTTATCTATTATATTATTTCTCCAACTCTTATTTATTACAAACAAAAATAATGTTATAACAAATTCCCTTCAAACCGTAAATTCATTCCTTTAGATAAAAATTAGAGAAAAGAAAGGGGTGAAAGCGAATGGAACGCTAAGAAATTGCAAAAGATACGGTTTGAAGCATTCTTACAGCCATGAAATAAATAATCCTGGAATGTATGCAATATTTATGTAGGATTTTACAGACAATTGTGTCTGATGCAAAGTGAGCATTATCAACATCAATAAAAATGTTTGCTGAACACACAAAAGCGACATAATTTATTAGCAAATATTAAATCACAGATTCTTAAATTATATGCCAAGACTTCAATCCTAGGGGATGCAAAAATTTTGATAGCGATCTACGAATTACAGCAGTGTAGGTTTTAACAAATGTTTCAAAAATTAATTTTCATTTGAAAATATTCATCCAGAAAATCGAAACATTTATTGAAAACACGACACAAAAATCAATATTATAATATCGGTTCTCGCAGACGTCAAATTGTCTCTGACTACGATAAAATTAAATAACAATCAACCATTAAAACGTTCAAATAGTTGGCATATATAAAGAATAGAAATAAAATTATGACAATTAATAACTATTACATCAAATTTCTTTCACCGCAATAAAATGCATTAGGCAAAATAATGCAGATATATCAAATAATCAATACGTGAAGTTAAATTTTTATGATTCGCCAAAAATTAATAATAATAAATAAATAAATAATAATAAATTAATTAATTGATTCTTTTTTAGTTCACTTTTATTATACATACCAGCGCAATGAGCGTAGCAGAGAAGAGGAGGGGCTGCTTTTTAGAAAGTAAAGTGTCCGCCCACTAAATCCCGCATTAAACATCATTCAGAACTTAATCGAATCTTTAAAGAACAACGATTTCATGTAATTTCCATAATTACTTTAAAAGAAAAAAAATACTTTATTTAATAAGTATATGGGGGAAAGAAACCCAAGACATTAATACCTCACACCTCAGCTTATAGCCACAGAAATTTGAGTGCAAACAATTCTTTACTCTCTTAAGAAAAAATAGCACCTTCATGTATTCTAAATAATTTCCTGGATTACGTTACCATAGACTGATTTATTTATTGCCTTATCATCATAGCATTTCATATAAACAATAATTCGCTTCATTGCAAAAATATTTCGATTTATTGCAAACTTAAATGTCGCTTTAAAGTTTTCGTCAAAATAGCGTGAAAATAAACTGCACTAACTTTGGAATGTCAAATATTATCGCATACAAAGGTTAAAAAGTAATCAGATTATTTATTAAATTAAATGAAGGATAGAAAAATTAGTGTTTAAGGAACCGGCCTCCAGATGACTGGAATCAATCACGTTACCTTTGAAAAGGGATTGGAACACATTCGAATTCAAATTTGTTTCCTCGTCTTCTTAATTTGTTCGTTAATAGCTCATTAATAATTTTGTAAAATCATGAAATAAAGTCATTACCAATAAAATTCCACTTCACAGTGATCATGCATAAATTACGGCAAAATATTGCCTGACGTTTCAAACCTAAAAAAATCTTAAGTAAATTTCATTGATATAAAATGATAAATTGATTTTAAGATAACTTATTATTCATAGGATAATGAATTGATCATAATTAGAAACGATTTCCTTGAGCAAGCATAACAAGTTCATTCAATGTACTTCTTTGATTTAGCACATCTAGCATGAGCTTTCTATTACTTCCAGGCTAAACAAATGGAATTTTTAGGAAAATTTTACATCAAAATTTCTTTTACTTATAATTTCAAATGTAGGTTCTCTATGTTCGATTCTATGTTTCTACAGAAATGCATGATTTTCAAACACTATGAACTATTTTCACTCGTCATCTACAAAAGCACTTGTCAAAAACATCAAAAACTTGAAAAAAATCAGTAAAACAAATCCAGGCTTACCTTTAAAACGCATCAGGAAATAAATATCTTCATCGTCTTTGAATGTCAACAATAAATTTTAAATATAACAGCAGAACGAAAAGTCAGACCAGTTATACGATCTTTTAGAGATTTAAAATGTCTGGATAAGTTACAAGAACAACAAACGAAACAAAATCACCATCCACAAATGCAAAATGAGGTCCCGTATTAAATCCAACCGCACAGAATTTGAACGTCCCACTATATTTACATTGTCCTTACCTTCAAACAGAAACGCAAGAAATGAGTGTTCTAATTCAAGTTCTCAGTTTTTTCGAACGCGAACCGGTACCGCTATTGCCACCGCGTTAGGAGAAAAAAGTAAATGAGAAAAAATGAGACTTGTTTGTATTCAAAATATCCACCAAGGTGGTCCCAGAACAGGGCAATGTCCGCCTTCGCCCGCATAGGAACATCCACACAGAGAAGCCGAACATCCAGGCGAATTTTTTTTCCCTCAACCGTGCGACAAAATCCTTTGACTCGCCAACATCGTGGAAAAAGTCGGTGTGATGACAAAATCAACGCAAATCGGTTCTGTTTACCCAACAAAGTAACGCAAGCGAAGAGGGGGAAAGGTCAAAAGTGTTGTCGGACAGTGTGGAGAGAAACATAATGACGGGGAAGAAGGGGTTTCATTGCAATCCAGCTCAGACCTTTCTCAAGGGTTGCTACAAAATAAAACACGCGAAAACTCGCCAAGGCGGCTACGTCACAATCGTAGGGTAGCGAGGAAAGGTCACTTTTTTCATGCAAGATAAAGATCAAAAACAGAGAAAAGAAGTGTTTATTTTTGGACTTCTTTAAATACCGGGGCTCCCGGAGCCCTTTAAATGATGAATAAGTTGGAGAAGGTTATGGGCAGTCCTCTTTATCGGGAGAGGGGGTGGGGAGTGAGTAAAAATCAAATATTGACGCAAGAGATGAGATTCTCGAGTGCGGGAGTTTTTCCAAACTTTGCTCGGGTCAAGTAGTATCACTGGCGAAAGTTAAATAAGACGGTAGCTCAAAAAAATAAGCGTTTAAATTAGATGCGGTTAAAATTGCAATTAATATAAAAACTGAAGAGTTTTAAGGATCGGATATCAACGCATTTTTTTCCAAGATATTTTTTCACATCTTAAAATGAAAATAAAATAATTAATTTAATGCGATTTTACACACAGTGATATTTTGCTAATTAGAGTGATATTATCATGAACTAATTATCTTCCATTATGCGTGAAATCCGTCGAAAAAAAGACCAACGAATCCGAGATTTTTAAAAAAATTGAAAGAAAATCCTTATGGTTCACTATATCGAATATGATCACTATACTGAATACTATCGAATGAAAATCAGGGTAGGAGATGCCAATCTCGTAAGGCAGACAGAATGCATTGCATTCTAAGAAGCACATTTTTATCAAAACATCAACACATACTCGCATAATAAATAAATTCTCTCCTCTCTTTATCAGCGTTAATGCCACTTGATAGGCCAAATAAATTATAAACTGGGTTTCAATACATTTTTTACACAAAAGCAAAAGAAAAAATAACAAAGCATTTGGTATCTGCCATAATTAAACTTCTTTTTTTTTTAATTCAACTATTTTCAACGGGCGGGAATATTTCACATAAAACTTTTAATGGGATGATTTATTACATGTAAAAATCGCGATCCCAAAATTTTGAATTTCAGTCTGATTCAAGCTTTTGTAGGTGTCTAAATTAAGACAATCTTAGAATAGAAGATCCAGGCATGGCCATTT
>BGPR01008001.1:49798-67015 GCA_013235015.1 Araneus ventricosus | reverse complement strand
TTAAAGCTGTCTATACAACTGGTATAATATAGCTAAATATAAAAGGATTCTTCCATCAGGAGGAATATTGTTATAAATTCTGCTCTAGGCACTGTTACAATTCTTCAAGACTCATTCTTTTATATAAATGATAATGCTATTGTCATTATGTGTTACTGGCAAGAAAGTGTTAATAAAATAAATATACAATGTTTTTTCTATCCATAAAGAAATAAATTATAGCATGATAATATGGATTTTCACTCCCGTAACAGGAAAAAGTCATTCTCATGTTAAAATTAGTTTATAAAATTAGAATCCAAAAAGTCTAAATTAAACAATAGTACTTAAATCTTTAGAACTTAAAAAAATAACCACCTACAGCATAAAACTGATAATGAATAAGGAAGGCTCAGGACCATTCTATGTATTTTTATAATTTTCAAACAGTTAAAGTTGTTTTCTTTCTTCTCATTTTGTTTTAATCTACTATAAAATTAATTAGATATTTAATTTTTTTTAAAATTCCAATCCTCTAAAACCTCTTTCATTAGTAAGGAATTGCATGTGTAAATGCAGCTTCAGATGTACAAGCGAAATATAAAGTTTCACTACCTAATTTTGATAAAATAACAAGTATGATCTCAGTTTTATTAAAAACTTACAGAGTAGTAGAAATAATTTACATTCTTTGAATTTTTATAACGTTTGAAGCAACTACGAAGGCTATTATTTTGGACTAAAAGCAGTAAATTTTTTGAACGCATCAGATGCGAGCACGCCTGCTGGCCCTCTCTAGATTTTCACCATACAGGCAGGAGGGTTTGATCCCAGCCTATGATTTCACTTGCAACAGGTCCATACCGATGGATCTTCAGTGGAATCAGGTTTTAACTTTGGACTCTCGCGTCCGAGGAAGAAACGCTTGTCATTGGAGCTCATCGAGCCTATTGAATTTCTATGAGAAACACAAAACGTTTGTCATTATTTGCATTTTTAAAATCTTATGCTTTGCGATAAAAAATACAGAAAAAAGTTCCAAGTTCTGGTTCTACTCCAAAAAAAAGGATTTAGAAACGAAAAGAGCATCATTTTTCCTATGTATTCTGTTTTTAAAAAAAAGTTCAGGATTTCCAATATCTCAATAATTGGACATTTGGAATTGAGATTTGAAAACGAGTTTCTCCAGGAACTTGCTAGAAAGAATGTCACTGCACGTTGGATCTACCGATTGAATACTGAATATTCACATTTCTACTCTGGCATCTCCCCTATCTTTTCTTCCACACACTGAGGTGGAAGTAGCATCGTTATTGGATTTTTTTATCTTATCAATCTGCGAGAAAAGGGTTTTATCTCGAAAAATCTCAGCGTTTCAGGATTGAGAAAAGGTGGTTGATAAGATCTTGAAATGGATCTTTTGTAAAAGTTGTCTCGATTCGGAATAGTTTAATTGTAGGTTCTGATAAACACTAAGAAGTGAGTAAAAATCACCAAAACAAAGAAGGAAACTTTATGAAGAATATATAACGACCTCGATGAATGACAATAGGACACCAGACTGTGATATTCAAATTCTTATGTCTGAAGACATTACGTAAGCATTTCCTGAAAGTCCTTTTCCAATGTATTTGAAATACTATAAGTTAAATGATTGAATCTGTTCCATTTTGTTGTTATTTATTATTACTATATATTACTTAATTGAAAAATTCTACTATAATATTAATATTTTGAGTCTCAAAAAAATTCATGCAAAATGTGTCTTTTTAGTTTTATGAATTTATTTTTCGTTTGTACATTTCAAAAAATAATAGCTTGACATGAGTTGATAATTTATTTGAATAAGTAAAGACCATGTAAAATATTCCTTTTATGAATTGACGACGTTTTACGCAAATATGTAGCATGTGATAGATACTACAGGAGGTTATCTCATGGTTACCTGTTTGATGAATTTAAGTTCGGTTATTTCAAAATGGAGTGTAACAGATATTTAGTTCAGAAAATGGCCTTGTCTGTAATTTTAAGTTCTTATGTTTTTATCATATAACAACTTTATGTAATATTTCCATCGAGGGTTGAATACAGGCAATTACTTTATTAGTTTTTAATCAGCAGCTTTCTATTAGATAAAGAGATACTATTACCAGGAGAATTATTGAGTGAAATCTCCATCAATTCTTATAAATCACTTTCTCCTTTAAAGACTTAATAATATATTTTGATATTGGTTACACAGAGTGTCTCAAAGGGGAACAAGCGTTTATTTCCATAAATATTGATTTTAACCGATACTGTACGGATAAAACTTCATCAAATAAGGTAAAAATTGTTGAAAAACATTGATATCAGATTGGATTATAATAGCTACAACATAAAATTTTTTTTTTGTTACTAGAGCAAAATTGTCAGTTGGTAAAATGTTTCTTTTACATGGGCATTATGATACAAGGACATGACGCATCAGCAAGACTTACAGATATGCATAATGAAAAGTTGTTGGACTTATCCATTTTCTTACCCTCACCTTTGAACCAGTCTTTCAACATGTACTTTTAAGGGATAATATACTATTTAAAATTAAGGGCGGAAATTAGTAAATACCACATGTATTCTAACCTTTTAAATCTAAATCTAGATCAAGAACGCTTTTTCTTGAGTATTTTCAAAAAAATGTTCATTAAACACTTGAACAAAAAAAATTCATAGAGAATTACTCACGTGAGGTTCATTATTCCCAGGAAGAGCAAGGCAATTCTATATAAAAATATTACACAGCCTTCTGACGGTTAGATAGTTTTGATAGTACTATCTTTAAAACCTCAACAATTTGCTTTTAAAGTCAATAATTGGTCTTGATGAGTTTAACTCGTTTCTGATACATACATCTTAAGAGTATTTACATCGTGTTGATTTAAGAAATTATACACATGAACATGATTACCTGCTTTTTGAGGGCACATATGAGGAACGGAAAGTAACAGTGTAAACGCAGAGAGTTCAAAATCACAATTGAAATACAATTTTAAAATAAAATTTAACTTCACATGTTGAACTTGTCAGTGATAATTATCTATGTGAAGTTTAATATTAGTCTCTTTTTGGGTGAGCCTGTAATTTAATAAGAGAAATCGAAAATGTAAAGGAACCAGCTTTCAGAGTACAATGAGTAAGATAGAAACTAAAAAACAGCCAATGAAAAAAATTGAAAACTCGAAGGAGAACTAAGTGATAGTTCGAAAAAGGTTGGAAAAACGATACTTGTGATTTTTAGCGCAAAAAGGCGAGGGCATCCTAATCCAGTTACGCTGTTTCAAGACCAAAGAAATAATAGTACTGTATCTCATATGACCAGTTATTAGCACAAGTCGAAATTTTGCTTTCAAAAGGTATTTGCGTTGCAGTTCAATCCTGTGTCTGTGCTTACTTTTTTCCTTCATATTTCTGTCTTTCTCCTTCATACCTTCGCTCCTTTTTTCGTTAATAAAGAATGTGGAGTGGAGAATAAGCATAATATGAATAAAAACAAAAAATCGAATTTTAAAATAAGTTTTTGCAGGTTCTGCAACTTTTCAGACCTAAGGACAAGTCCCATCCTTTTAGAGTGAAGCTAAAAACGCACATGATATCAAATAATTCATTATTCTGTTTCGATATTAAGACTCTTTTCATATACCTAAATTTTTATTTTGTCATTGCCCTATTCTTTATCAAGTGAGTTGCAACTAATCTCTAAAATGAATTTAGGTAATTAGTTGCGTATTTGGCAATTCATAATATTCAGCTGATAAATGATTACGTGTACTATACTTGACAATTTTCTTCGCTGTTTTAAATAATTTGCATTTCTGCAATATAAAACTGCTTAGATATAAATCGTGAGCAGCCCTTGTAATAAAATTAACATAACTCATGAGTTTGTAGACAGAATTTGAAACTTTAATGCAATAGATAGAGGTGTAAGAAGAACACATCATGAACACTTTGCTCTATGGACGTACGTATAAAAATTTATTTTTTAACTTTTTTTTTCGCAGAAATTCAAGGTTTTGACACAAATTCTACTGATCTGATGTAACTTTGTAATTGGAGTATATATCAAAATCAATATTGAAATAAACGCTGAACTTCCCTAACTTTCTTCATTACCTATAAGTTATTGCTTTATGTCATTTTTTATTCGTGTCTTTCATGGAAGTTTTCAAAAAAAGTCTAATCATAATTGAAAAAGAAAACAGATAAGGAACACTTCACAAGCTGGAGTGAATATAACATATTCTATGAATGGCTAAGCAAACAAATCAAAAGATAAGAAACTGCTAAGAAGGTATATCTAACAGAAGGTACAATGATATAAGAATGAAAGGTTTATTATAGGTTTATGAGAATGTAACTGCTTTTTGAGGACTAAATGTTGACTCGTTAGCCTATTTTAAATCTTTCATCTGATGTTACTTCCTAGTACAAGATTATGTAAGTAAAAGAAAAAGAAATAAGATATATTTAGGCTTTAAAAGGTGGTGCATAATTTTACTGTCGATTCTGAAATTTTCTAAGCTTTTAAGATTGCTATTGATTCATTTCTTAACATTTTCAACTAATATGAATTTAAAAGCTAAATATAATATTAGAACCCATGTCTTCGCAAGGCAAACCTGACTTATGCACTGGTTGAATGCGCCAAATTCCAAACCAAGGAAATATCACTTGGAGGATATTTTGAAGAATTGGCAAACTGTCGCTTGAATATGGACTTTTCCTCTCTGAGTTTCTGTTAATAGAAAAGGGTTCTCAAAGCATAAACATTGCGTTATGTGCAGCCACCATGAAAATAAATCCAGCGAAATACAGAACTTTAATTGGAAGCGCAACAAAGGCAATCAATAATAGGCAATTTTCAACAATAAATGTAAAAAATCAATAGTATCAAAAAATTTAACTTTAAAAAAAACAAGCATACAGTGTAAGTATTTGTATTGTTGAGGACAGTCAATTCATTGTTGAATTGCTATAGTGTTCATGAAAGACAAAAAGAATGAGGTCAAAAGAAATTGTTGTAGTAGGCAACTAATTGCAGAGTGAATAAACGACATCAAGATTATTCTCGAGGTGCTAAATATTATGAAAGTTTATTTTAAAGCAGTAATAGTAATTCCTTTGCATTATTCGAAAGTGGATCCTTTCTTTTTTATCTTTTCCTTCTATCAACGGTTGACAAGATTTCCCATGGAAATTCCAAATATTGTGGCTCGTATGGCCATCATTCTGTGGGCTTGATACTGATGAACTTGCAATATTTGAGAGTCTCAAATTTGATGCTACCGTTATTTTTTAGATATCTCTATTTACTTGGTGCTGAACAGCAGTTGGACGTAAGCAAAATTGAAATGACGGCTAATCAACCGTTTTCAGACTCAGAGATGCCAATTTCAAGAAAAATCAACTCCTTTCAAACGAAACAGAAAAAGTTGATATATTTACTCAAGTAGAGAGAAGTCGGTTTCGGTAAATATCCACTCAAACAAAGTTCAAAGAAAATCGACGCTTCTACACAAATGGATTAACGAGTTAGATGTCTAATCCACACAAACTTATTGCAGAATTGTGCTGACAAACAAGTCCATACTGGAAATACTGATAAAAGCGAAACTTAATCTTCTACCAGCTTTGGAAAAAAAAGAGCTGAAATCAAGCCGAAAATCATCTAAACCCTCACACACCATCTAGAAAAACGGAATCCGTGAAAACAACATCTGGAGTTCTGATTATCAAAAATACAAAGACGCTACGAAAAGAAAAAAAAAAATTTAAATGGCCGAAGCTTGATGAAATACTTGAAATCAGATGTTGTGAACATGAGCTCAATTTGAGTGATGAAAAAATGAATTGGAACCAGAGCCATCACATTGAGCAAAAATACCATGGAAGCGAAAGCGAGGAAGAAACAGACCTTCTGAGGAAGAAATTTAATGAACTGAATAAAGTGTTCAAAAAAATAATAAGGAAAATCTTTTACAAACAGTTCTATGGCATTTGACTTTACCAGGTAAATTAAGGATATACGTCAATATAAGAATTTTTATAGTAATAATTTTCAATGTACGAAGTATAAAATAAATCTGAAGCTAGGTAAAAAAAAAATGAAAATCGTGAAAGAAGGATACAATGAGAAATTATCCAGTGGTAAAGAATAGTAAAGCTTTAAAAGAATATCAGAGTTACAGGAAAACAAAAGTTTGAATATAATTTAGCATATAGCTAAGGCTTCTGGCTGTAAATGCAAATTCTTTTTAAGCGAAAAGGTATTCTTTTGGTTTAGCTGGGAAATATAAAAGGCAAAAGTGTTTAGTAATTTGATTGACTCGAAAACCATCTAGAAATATCTTTCAGAAGCTTTACCTGATTTAAGTTTTGAAACTGCATAAAAAAAAAAAGTCCTTTGTTCAAATGAGTATATATATAGAGAGAGATATATATATATATATATATATATATATATATATATATATATGTATGTATGTATATATATACAAACATAAACAAAAATGAGAAACAAATGCAAAAAAACCACTAAGAAATTAGTTTTAATCAAAATAAATACTTAATCCTTTAGAAGTAATAATATTTCAGATGATGTAAACTGGAGGAAATGGATTGACAACACGATTAACAAAAAAATTCTAAAAGATTTAAATCTGGGAAAACCTTCACAAATGCGGGGTGAACGCGCTAATGCAGCAGTATAAACCGAAAAGGAGAGAAATATTAACAAAAGAAAAACAAACCATGTCAAAAAATGAAAACCAAACAACAAAAAAGGGGAACAGATCGCCAACGTCCGGGACGCGTCATCAGCGAGGAAATCCTGAACGGCGAGAGAACACACGCGAATTCGGTGTTTTAATCACAAACTCTAGCATAATGCTGTTATTTGTCTCCCGGAACACCGAACAAAACCATAATTTGAAATAAGGAACAAAGCTAAGAGATAAGAGTCCAATTGAAAAGTAGAAATAGAAATAATAAAATAATAAAATAATGAAAAGATCAGGGATTAAGTGACTGCTGGTGAGTTGACACCTTTTTTCTTCATTCTTGTTTTGGTTTTTGTTGGTTGCGAGGTTGGGTTTTATATGTTTTACTTCAAATGGACCTGATCTTTTCATTATTTTTATTTTCTTGGTTTTTCATATTTATTTATCCGAAGCAGTTATGCTGGTTATAAATACAAAGGCGTCATTTAAAACGCATATTTACAAAAGGAATAAGAAAGTGAAGATAGTAAACGATGGCTGAATTATGTCACAGTTATTTGACCTTAGGGACATTTATATAGACAATGAACAGAGCAGGTACAAGACACTACTAGAACATGGGTTAAATATCGTCTGAAGTTTAAAAAAATTACGCTATTAAGAGAACTAAGAAAATACATAATAATGCATGATTCAACTGAAATCATATTTCATGAACAAGCTGGTCAACACATCGCTAGTATTAAATATTCAGTTTCAAATATTGGGTAAATTAATTGTAAACCTAGTTTGAAATATTATCACATGTTACTTTCCTACAACAGATGCATAAAATGATGAAAAGAGTACATTTTAAGTGATTATTTTTTAGTCAGAGATATACATTATAAATTATTACATATAGAATTTCCTGAGGAAAAACTGATTATCTTGGGATTAAGAAATGAATCATTTGACATTAAATTTGCAAAGAAAAATATTTAGATTGCCATGCAGCTAATAAAGAAGATTTATGGAAAATGCATAATATCATAAATGCGATTAAAAAAGGTTTGAAGAATCTTACAATAAGGGATCCTGTAAATAATAAATTGCAAAAGCGCTTAAGCTTAGGTTTAATTTTCAATGATAATTATGAACAGAAGATTAATAATACTAACTATAAACTTTAGTAATTCTACTTAAGAATTTACTCCCTCATATTTTAAAAAAAAATTAAACAAATGAAATACTGTTAGAAGAAAGATTTTTCCTGATCTTTTTTACTAGGTTCTTGGGAAAATAAATGCAGCTTTAAATATTAAATAACATGGGTGACTGGCTGAAGCCTCCTGAAGTTTATTTGTCTTCAAAAATTGCAAACTCGTTATAACATAAGTTCCCAAGCATTTAAGTTAAGAATTGAGACAAAATAATTTGGATGAGCGAATTTATTAATAACTTCTTTTTAATCTTACGTTTTTACTGTATCTTCCGTTTTTCGTTTAGTAGCTATAGTGCAATGTTTTAACTTCTTATCATTACAGGATTCTAGTTAGAACCACTTTTCTGATTAATTTTAGCATTTTCTGGCTGAAGTTAAAGCACCAAGAATTAGGATTATCACTCATATTTCCTTCAGCGAAACTGAATTTAACTGACGTGTTAAAATTACTGAATTCAATGGAAGAAAGCTCCGTCACACTGAAAATGTTGATAATTTTAAGTTTTAGTCACCCATTATGTTACTTGTCGAATTTATTTCGAAGATTATTAGTGCGTGATTGTTTTAATTTGTAATAATTTTTAACAAATAAAAAATTGCTACCATCTTTCATGTCCGATGATTTCAACGAAGATTTGTATATGAAAGAAATAAATGCATGACAAAAGCAACTTATATACAGTAGAGTCTCTAAGAAGCCAAACCTCCCAGGAACTGAAGGGGATAATCCGAACATCTTTTTTTAATTTTCGGAACATTTTACTGAAAAATGAAATTACAATTACGAATCAGGACACAAAGGTAATATTTACCCAATATAAAGCATTTGAATTGGTCTTTAAGAATGAATACAGCGACTTAATTAGTAGAAACAAAATCAGCTTTTCACCCTCAACTGTTTGTTACTGCACCAGGTGAATCGCCGCTAGCTCTTTCGCAATTCTGCGAGCATCGAAAGTCATCACTGCATTTGTTATAGCCTATCTCTCCTCAATCCGAACACAGGCAAGCCATAATTAGTTCGGATTCGGGATTATAGAACGTCGGAAACTGAACTAATTGGGGCTTCTACTAAGATTGCCACTGAGTGTTCATCTGTAATTAAATGCTTTTACAGCATTTAAATTATTGTTTTTCATGAAGACAATTTATAACCTCCCTTTTACAAGATTTCATTTAAAAAAATAATACTTGATAGTGTTCTCATTTTCAGTAAAGCACATTACAATTTATTTTATAAAACCTTTAACGTTTAGTGTGATTAATTGTTGCGAATGTTTGTAGTTTTGCCTCCCATTATATCTTTCGCTTCTTGAAATAGTTACATTCAAAAAAAGTATATATTTAAACCTTACATCGTTTTCTTAAAGACAAATACCCCCAATAAAAATAGTACTTATAAGATGCAAATCCCGACTCTCCTTCTTTGCAAAGCTCTATGTGGAAAGATAAAAAAAAAATCTTTAGAAAACTCTTCCTGAAACTAGTAGAAAACACACTGCATTTTAGAAAGTTAGTCTCTCAATTCAAATCGGCTTTTCAAATATCGCTGATTAATTTCTCTTTACAGTATATTTTCTGATAAATATCCAGATATGCCTATGAAAGATATTCTGCTATTTAGTCTTCGTAAATTACGAAACTCAGTCAATTTTTAGCTTATTTCTAGAATTCGCTTTATTAATTTTAATTTTCCATATGGAAATGGAACGAAAAATAAACAATGCTCTACTTGAATAATTTTTAAGAGCTGTGGTACTACTTAAAAAACAATACTGAAATAATGACAAAAATCTATCAAAGATTTGGTTTAGGCTGAAAGTTTTGCTGACGAAAAGTGGATTCCTGACCATATTCTGTTGATTAGAAAAAAATTGAATTTATATGAATCGGTGGATAGTTCTATAATCTAAAACTAATCAAAAGTTTTTTTGTTAATCAACGAGTTGGAGTATCAGTAATGACATTAAGTGGTTGTGGGCATCGCATCTGGCGGTATCTCGAGTCGTAATTCGCATGCAGATCGATCCACCCTCTTGTGATGTCACATGTAAACGAATAACGACTAGTCTGTTAGAGTACTTAGAGTCAATGATTACTTGTTCGCTGTCTTCTCTTTTATCATCTACAGCTAACGTGTTTAATGACAACGATTTCTAGATTTTAATTCTAGCTGTTATATTAAATTTTATTTTGCTGGTGAAGTAGTACTTTTGATTGTGTCACCAGCTCTGTGTAACTCACAATGGAGTGTTTCTGATATATGTGGAACACAGGCATGATAGATTGAGTAGAGCAGTGTAGGTTCGTACTAGTCAATAGGAAGCACTTAAGTGTCAATCGTTCTACGTATCTAAAACCTCAGCGACTAGACTAGTAAATCTCACCTCTACACAGTTTCGTTAAATTACCTTGACCTCGACGGGGCCTGTATTACGGTTTTGGATTTAATAGAAGCCCAACGTTTTTGGACTGTTTCTGTAAAATTAAACTCCAGGAGCTATCGGGGATATAAGGCTCACCTCCTTATTGATTTTCTACTTTGTTTGAAGCTGACAGGATTGGGAGTACAACGCTCAAAAATCTACGAAGAGCTACCCGTGCAGAACAATCTCAACACGGTGGCAGCAACCTCTATGAAAAGGTATTTGAAAACTCGCTCCAATGATACAGATAAATGTCTCAATCTTCAGATGACTGTGTCGAAAATGAACTTGATTGTACTTGACTACTTGTAATAAAACCATATTTTGTTATCTACACTTGTCTCTATTTTATTCCATCGGAAGATGAAACAAAGTATTCCTCACCCTCCCTTTGGGATTGTTACATTATTTGATTAACGCATTCACTGCCACCAGCTGGGGTTTGTCCAGAGCCTACATGGCCCTCATTAGGATGACCTCTCTTGTAGAGCAATATGTAACTGAACGAAGTACATCGAAAAAATGCTGCATCGCCATTTAATTCTGCCCAAGAAATTTTACACACATATAATCTAAACAATTTTTTCCAACTTTTCAGTGTTTATTTAATACAAAATAAGTCAATGGTATGAGGATTGAATATCCAAAAAGATAAAATAAACAATAATAGAAGCAATTTAATTGGTGCGCGCAAGTGCTGCATCATCCGGGAAAAATTGCGAAGTACAAAGATATAAAAACGAATTAAGGGAAGTTTTAATTGTGAAAGAATTAAAAATACAAAAAAATAATAACGAAGAACGATGAGGCATAAGAATCTGGTGGATGACGTCATCCACCAGATTCTTATACCCCATCGTTGTTTGTTATTATTTTTTGTATTTTTAACTGTTTCACAATTAAAACTTCCCTTAATTCGTTTTTATATCAATGGTATGAGACTCGTTTCTGATATGTTTATATTTGGAAGCTGGAAACATTGTTCATCTTTACAGGAATATAAAATTAATTTCTTGTCCCTAAATGCTTTAGAATGCTTACAAATTCACTATTTGTGTTTGGTCTAAGACAAATACGTTGTTTTTATTATGGTGTAGTGAACTGGTTAAGTTTTGATGCCAACAAATTAAAATTCCAGATTTTATCTAAATCGAATCAAATTTCAATTTCAAATCTTTTGATTTATCAAACCTTTTAAGGAACATTTTCTCCAAATAATAAAGGTCAGATGTCACTGGCTTATCAAAATAGCTTACAATTCTCTTGCGACTTCATTGTTTTGTCGCTTTATAAACTTTAAATACAACTTAGAATCAGCATTCATTAAGCCTTGAAAGAGATCCGATTTTGGTTATGATGAATGCATGAAAGCCTTCAGGGAAACTTACATAATAATTACGATTCTTCAGTCAATAAATGGAACGACTCAGGCATAGTCATAATTGCGTCACAAATAATAAGATTTAGTATAAATTAGGTACAAACATATGTAAAAAAATAATAACATTTCGATTATGAAATTAAAGTATTGTAAAATAACATAAGAGATTTCCTTTTATTGAGGCGATTAAATTTATTATTTTTTAATTTTATAAACGCATTTTTCATTTATTTTTTAAATAAATATTTACTAATTAATTATAAAATCTAAGTTGCATAAATACAAATTCGCACATCACTGAAAATTGAAGAGTTCCATTCTGGAATAGAAAAAATTCCTTTCATTTCATTTTCTAGCCAAAGTAACTCGATTTTTATCTTCTTCATTTATTTGTGAGCAAATGTTATCTGAATATTGACATGATTGAAGGGGATGTGTAGAATTCCTTCATGTTTATTGCTACAGATTAAAAGTAAAAAAGTGAAACGATACGAAGTTAAGTTTTGAGTTTTAAAGATTTCTTAGAAATGAAGATACTAAAAATTTATTTCCCGGAATAAAACAAAAATGAATGCTATATTGTTTTTGTCCTATTCATCATTTACGAAAGGACGTCAATCCTTTTCTACAGACATATTCATTTCTTTCCTTGTCGTTAAAATTACGCTCACTCCCGTCTAAAGTTTTGCTGGGTCGCATAAACTGCACAAACGAAGTAATTTTTAACAGTCTATAAAAAATACACAATAATATATATAGAAAAAAATGAATGACATTCCCAGATAGCACTTAAGTTTGCAGCAAGTTTGATTTTGACTTGTCATGGCAAAATTTGACGCGTCAAACTTGAATCGAACTTGTAGCAAGTTCGATGTGACAAATAGCGCCACCACTTTGCAAATCAAACTTGCTGCAATTTTGCAAAGCAAGCTTCCTGCAAAGATAGCACAATAAGAGATAATTATCTTTGTCTCTGTTTTAAAAAACATCCGATTTTTAATAGCATCTCTTAGACCGTAATTCTTTTTTATTAATTCAATAAATCAATAATAATTTGTGAAAAAAAAAACTTTTTTATAAAAAAATTTTTTGAAACATTTTCCATCTTTTTACTAAATATATCACTCTCACTTTAAAGAAAACTATATCGCCTTTTTCTTAATGTTGAAATTTTAACGTTTATAAACAAAATTAAATCTAAAAAACAGTCAGTGTTTGTTGAACAATAATAACTAGACATTTTGTCCCATTTTAAAGTAATTACTTTTGAACTCTAATTTCATAATTTATTCTACTAGCAAAACGTAGTTATTAGCGAAAATCGCTCTCTCTTTGACTTCAAATCATATTCTCAACTCAAAAAATTAATGAAATCCAAAAAATAGTTAAAAATAAATCGTATACGAATCGAATAGAACGATGTATTAGCGAAATCTATCTTCTCCTCTCAGAGTTCGACTGGCTCAATGGATTGCGTCTCCGCTTCGGAACCGGGTGGTCGCGAGTTCTATCCCGGGTTGTGTTTCGTACTCCCTTTTTGCTTTAATTTGCAATAAGTGTGCACGGCAAGTTTGCTGCAAGTTCGTTTCATGGTGACTTCGAAGCTTTCGTTAACTTGCTGCAAGCTTACTGCAAGCTTGCACTCTTGTCATGACAAATTTGTGGCAAACTTGCACTCTTGTCATGACAAATTTGTGGCAAGCTTGCTGCAAACTAAAATTGCTATCTGGGTTGTTCTTGTTCTATTCGTCATTCACGGGAGCACGTTAATCCTTTTTAAAAGACCTAATCGTTTCTTTCCATGTCTCTAAAATTCTGTTCACTCCAGTCTAGAATTGTGCTGGATTGTATAAACTGTAGGAACGAGACAACTATTTACAGTATACATGCAATAATTATAAAAATGAATGCCATTATTTCTGTCCGCCATTCACGAAACCACGTTAATCCCTTTTAAACTTCTCTTTCCTCTTCTATACCAACACCCTTGTATAACAACCTAGATACTCTATTTCAAAATATCAATTTTTAAAAGAGTAATTATTAAAATTGGGATTTAATTGTGTAAGGGCTAAAAAGTATAATTATTTTAAACAATTGTTTTTTATTTCAAAAGGAATGTAAACATAAAACACAAAATCAAAATAAAATGACTAAAGAATTAGCTGAATGACGTGAATACAAAATAAATGAAATTGCCAATTTTTCAACTGAAATATTTACATTTGTAACATAAAACTGTAAATACAATATATGGAAATAAGAATATGAAATTTAGATATATAAAGCAAGATGTCAGTTTTATAGTAATTTCATTGTAACAGTGGTTCTTTTGTGTGAAATGCAAATAGCAGATTTGCAGAGTACTATTAACGAATTGAATTCCAAACGATGACTAACGGTTTGTCGAAAAGGAACTGGAAGATTAGCCAAAGTCATGTTTTCTTAGCACCCTCTGGTAAAAAGATATAAAACAAAATTCTTCACAGTTATATTTCTCAGCCGCGCGCACTGGAATGTTCAAGGATTTATTCGTTTCTTTCCTCATACTTAAAATTCTGCTCACTTCAATCGAGTGTTCTGCTGGGGTGAATAAACTTTACCCAACCAGACAACAGAAGATATATTTCGAACATTCGTCCCACATACTTTACCCAATAGGAAACGAGAGTTGCCGGAGAAAACGATAGTTAG
The DNA here is from genome assembly GCA_013235015.1 of Araneus ventricosus. Lineage (NCBI taxonomy): Eukaryota > Metazoa > Arthropoda > Arachnida > Araneae > Araneidae > Araneus > Araneus ventricosus. The sequence goes on along the minus strand of BGPR01008001.1, from coordinate 52,573 downwards.
ATAGTTCCCTTTTTACAAATGATAAAAACTTTCGTCGACAGATAAAAGCAGAAAAACGAAACAGGAATCCTGCTGAATAAGTCCTTCGAAACTACAAGCTGGCTGTCTATTGCGCTATAAGGAGACGACAGAAAAGAAGTGAGAATATTCGTATTTTCCTATCAATACTAATCAAATAAAATAGTAAATTCAGAGAATTTCTACTCGAAATCCTTGTAGAGGTCATTTTTAAAGCCCAGAATCAGATGTATTTAGCTATATTGCAAATGGTGGAAATTTCAATATTTTTCGTCAAGAATGAGAAATATATAAAAGAATCTATTGCTTTTTTTCCTTTTTAAGAAATTTTCTTCAATGGAAATCAAGTGATTTGATGTTTCTATTTAATTATTTTGAGAAACAATATTAAAGCTCTTTAAAGGATTTTTACTTTAAAAATTAATTTTACTTGTGACCCTTTTCCTTTTATGAAAATATTTTTATTCCAAAAACGCTTTGTATATTTCTAAATTTAGTAAGGCTGAATTAAAGCAATTTGGAAAAAGGTAATTTTTTATTCTATTGAAAAAACAATTGTTACTAGTAAGAGGAAAAATAATGAATAAATAAACGCCAACACAAACACTATTAGGATAAAGAACAGTTCTCTCTCGCAGATAGCAGCAACTTGATTCAACTTCTCAGACTAAGAATTGAATAATGTTCTTCGTGTCTTATATGTCATTCATCGAGTGCTGTTAATACTGTTCTAAAGCTTCCATCTTTGGACTTTAAAATTCTACTCACCACCGTCTAGTGTTCTACTAGGGCACATAAACAGTTTCAAAAGTGGCAACTTTTTTACAAAGAAACGTTTCAAGTATTCATAAAACACTTTTTTTTTCAATCTGAAACGAAGAGAAATTATATTTCCTTAGGAGAAAAGTTAGTTTCATTCCTTCTGTTCACAGATAAAAACTTTTTCTCGACAGATGAAAGGCAAAGCAAAAGAAAAAATGCATTCAATATGTCTTCAGAGGCTACGACCTGAAGAGGATGTCCAGGAAGGTATAGGCAGATGTCAGAAAATAAATGTAAATATCCATATTTTTCTACCAGTTCGAATCAGATAGAGAATGGATTTCTTTTGCAATTTCCTAGGAGACAGCGTTTCATAATTCTACAACCAGAATTGTTGCAATGTTTATAGATATTGGAAATCATGAATTTATTTTTAAGAAATAGAATAAATATGAAAAAAAGTGATACTCTTTTCGCTTCCATATCCTTTTATTGGACAGAAATCCGAAACTTATAACTTTTATCGCAACATGAAATTTTAAAAATGCAAATGGAATAAACGTTTCTGTGATTCTCTTAGAAATTCAAGAGGCCGCGATGGCCTAGTAATAAGGTTTCTTCTTCGGAGCCGGAGGGTTCCAGGTACATAACCCGATTCCACTGAAGATCCGTCATGTATTGGACCAGTTGCACGTTAAATCATAGGTACGGGATCAAATATCTTCCCGCTGGTGTGGTGCGGAATCTTCGAGAGGGGTTGCCAGCTCAGGTGTCGTCCTCGTCATCTGACCGCGGTTCAAAATTACGACTACTGTGCCAAATTAGACCTCGTGTTGCTTCAAAAGTTTAATATAACTAAATTAAATATATAAATTCAAAAGCATGTATTTCAATTTTAATGACTCTGAAATCCTATCTACTACTCTATGCTTTTAATCAAATTCAGACTACCTTTCTTATTTTTATGAAATTAGATAAAGTGAAACTTTTATAGTTTCCGCTTCGTACATCTGTAAGTGTATTTAATACATTCCAATTCATTACTACTGAAAGACTATTTTATAGGATTGTAATTTTAAAAAATTTAACAATATCTAATTAATTTTTGGTCAAATGATTAAAGCAAAATGAGAAGAAAGAAATTTCAACTTTTGTTATTTCAAAATATAAAAATACTGTAAGATATGTGTTTGAGCCCTTCCTTAGATTCATTATTAGTTTTATGCTGTGGGTGTTTATTTTAAGTTCTAAAAATTTAAACTCATATTGTTTCAATTTAGACTTTTTTGGATTTCTTATTTTATGAAGCTAATTTTAACATGGGAAATGAACTTTTCTTGTTACGGGAGTGAAAAACCATATCATCCTGTTAGAAAATATGTCTTTAGAGTTCAAAGTCCAATATGTCTTCAGAGGCTACGACCTGAGTGTCCATGAAGGTATAGGCAGATGTCAGAAAAGAAATACAAATATCCATATTTTTCCACCAGTCCGAATCATATAGAGAATGGATTTCTTTCGCAATTTCCTAGGAGACAGCGTTTTCTAAATCCATAATATGGAATATACAAATTTGTAAGATTCACTTGAAATTCCGATATTATTCTTTTAAAAGTTGATTGAATAGGAATCATACTGTTGCTGCTCTTGTTTCTAAACCATTTTGTTTCTCAGGAACGAGATACTTTCGATATTATTTCGTATTCTGGTTGCTTTTTTGGAATAGTAGATCGGCTCAATAAGTGATTTTTACTTTCAGAAGTTGAAAAGTATACTATTCAGTCCTTTTTCCGTTTTTCTTCTGAATATTCATATTATTTTCTTTTTCGAATATATATAAATTCTTATATATGAAGAGGCTTTGGTTAGACTTGGGTAAAGCCTCTTACACAAAAATTTCCCAAATTATTTGAATCCCTTAGTCTATAGCCCTTGTAAAAGTGTAGAATTTAGTCTATAGCCCTTGTAAAAGTGTAGAATTTAGTCTATAGCCCT
>BGPR01008001.1:35343-49788 GCA_013235015.1 Araneus ventricosus | reverse complement strand
TTAGTCTATAGCCCTTGTAAAAGTGTAGAATTTAGTCTATAGCCCTTGTAAAAGTGTAGTATTTAGTCTATAGCCCTTGTAAAAGTGGACTAGAATGGATTCCTTGTCTGTTTATTCGATTCTATCAGAGTTTCTTTCGTGGATTTTACTTTCTATGAATTATCATTAAATTCTTATAAGATATAATAAGAATAATCTCTACTAATAATGAAGGAGATTGTGTCTGTGTGCGTGTTGTTTCTCTACAGGGCATGGACCGCTAGACCTAGATCCACGAATTTTAGCACTAATATACTTTGGATGATGGGGATATGCACATCGGAACACTTTTAAAAAAAATTAAGTAAGATTTTAGTTAATAAAATATCAAGCACAATTTTGACTTTTATACTTAATAATTTAAGAAAATATTACAGTACAAAAATCATTTTTACACCATCTGAAAGTGAAAAAACTAACTTTTTCTCTGATATCAATAAATTTGCTATATAATTTTTCTCTAATTTTAATAAATTAAAAAAATTGGTATAATTTACAACAATACTATTCATTGTTGCAACGCAACTCACACAGTTTTTATTGTTTAAACAAATATTTAATTGAGACTTTATCTTCCATTTTATTTCCTTCCTTTTTATTTCATCAATTTTCCTGTGAAATCTGCATACAAAATCGTTTAAAATAAAAATATATTCAGTACGCTGGAATTCATTCTTTTTATCAGCATATTTTAATTCAGTTGACATATTGCCGGACGTAAAATGTGACGCACGATTTTTATGTTGAAATCAAATTCACATTTTGCATGAGAAATAAAAAAGTGAAGTTGTCGCTGACATGATGCAATTATGTGTTGCATGACATGGACAACTACTTCACTCCTCTAGAGACATTCATTTAGACAATGAATACAGATAGAGTTGGTTTATTTCATCTTCGCTTCCTTCGAAGTAACTACCGGGGTAGTATGTATTTTGCCATCGTTCACACAAAGATGTAAATGAGGATTACAAGTCTCCTTCTTCCACTTCCCCCAGTGCATTCGTCGCTGTACTTCTTCGGAACTTGAGAATTATTGTCTTTAAAAAAAATTCTTCATCCGAGGAAGAAATCTTATGGGGTGAGATCTGGGAAATAAGCTGTTCATGGAAATAACGGGAAGCTTATCGTGGTAGTGCACCGCCAATCTGGTCTTCCTCGCGACTGAAAATTTCGAATGTGTGAAATCACGAAAGAAGCGCGCATGCGCTTCACGTATTTCAAAAGGTTGAAATCTGTTTCGATTTATCTGTCACATGAAACCCTTCGCCTTTTCTGCAGGAATGATCTTATAATTGTACATTGGAAAATTTTTCAAAAATTCTGGAACTTTTTGATCGTGGTAATGTATATGATACAAAACAATAATAAAAAGGTTTGCAAAAACAAGCTTCTATTAGTGTAATTAAAAGTAGAAAATAATTTTTTAATCAAATTCTTTGGTCGAAATAAAAAAGTAAATCCCGTAGAGCTGATAGAAATAATGTAAGTAAATTTTAATTTTGATCGCATTCATAATATACTTTAACACATTGTGTGCGGAATACGAATTAGATGAAAAATAGTAAAAAAGATAAACCGTAACTGTGCTTGCTGTAGACAATGTTTATACCATAAAAGAATACGTAGTAGGGTCACAAAGTTCCCGGAATAGGTCAATTACAAATTAGTAAAAAATAGAACAATAATTTTACCTTATTGGCTTTCAAATTAATTTCCTCCTGCATCCACACACTTCTTCCAGCGTTCGTATAATTGTTCAAAACACTCCAGGAATCCATTTTTTGAGAGGTCCTTCAGTTGCTTCGTCGCATTTTCGATCACCTCATCTGAATCCACAAAACCGTGTCCCTTCAATTTCATTTTCAGCCGTGGAAACAGGTAAAAATCCGCTGGTGCTAGGTCGGGAGTGGTAACACTGTGTCTGGCACTGTTCCTTTTTTTCAGGTGATAACATTCTTGGAACCATGTGCAAAAAAATACGATGCATGTTCAAATCATCATGAAGAATGCTGTGAACACTCCCATGTGAAATTCTAAGTTCAGAGGCAATAGCATCAATGGTTAATTCGTCTGTCTGCAGGCACGATTTCTCGAACGCGCTCAATATTTTCATCTGCGGTGGAAGAGGAGGGGCTCCCAGTCTGAGGGTCATCTTCGATGTTTGTGCGACCTTCACGAAAACACTTATGCCACTCGTACACAGCCGTTTTTTCCATGGCATCGTTTCGGTTTGCTTTCTTCAGCATGTCGAGCGTCTCAGAAGGTGATTTCTCGAGAAAAACGCAGAATTTGATGTTTGCAAGCTGCTCTAAAGACGACATTTCAAAATCCGACGAATGAAAAATTATCTTTGTCAGAAATTATCTGCAGCTAATGCCGACAGTACCGGAAATGAATTCCAGATGGCTGCGTGTTTTCCTTATTAGTGCTGCCAACCACCAAAAAATATTTCCCCTCCAACGAACACCTGCATGAATGTAGGCGACCATTCCGGGAATTTATTGACTCTACCTCGTAGTTCCAGTACGAACTGAGCGGGCAAGATCAAATATCAAATGAAAAGACAAACCGTAACTGTGCTTGCTCTAGACAATGTTTATACTATAAAAGAATAAGTGAACGTATTCTGCAGACATCTATTAGCATGTCCAACTTATCTAAACTAGTAAGTCAAATTCTTGAATTGAAATTTCGATGTTCGGTAATTCGAGAAAAACGAATTTTTACGTTTCTCGGTTCCAAAGTGTTTATCTTTAACACTTTCTAAGGCCGTGGGAATATACTTCCTACCAAATTCATCAATTTTTCAAAGCATTTTTTAAAGCTTGGAGTAAGTTCTTGCCACATTTTTGGATGAAACAAAAGCCTGGATGTTACAATTTCTTATCTCAAACCATAACGAAGTGTCTTCACTTGGTAATTAATTATTAATTAATAAAAAGTAATGTCATCCAATAAGCTAAGTTAATTTCTTTTCTTAAATTAATCTCAATGTCAAAGTTATTTTATTATATCACTACTAGAAAAAATGGCTTTATAAAGAGTTAAATAATATTTTGGAATTTTCTTTCTCGTGATATTTATTGTGACTTAATTTCCTTAATGTACCGTTTTCAGCGTTCCATGCTTTTATGTTTTTGTTCTTCCATAAAGCTTACAGTGGCGCATTTTAAATTTTATTTTATCAAAAAGACTAAAACTATCACTACCTAATTATTATACCTCATCTTCACGCTGAAGTAACTTATTTACTCATTTCACGGACATATTATCTATTAACTCGTCAAAACAAGAGCTTATTTTGCTTCGATTTTCTACCGATTAATAAACTTGTCTTTTAGTTTCAGTTTTATTTCCACTCAGCTACTATGCTTACAGCACGCTTTCAACAGGATAAAATCCCACTTCCTACTGAGTTTTCCCAGCTATCAATAAGACAGATTCGTGGTAAACATTTGTTGCTAGAAATATTTCCTCAAACTGTCAAAATCCTCGCGTGACTCTGGCATATCAGTGTATTGTTGAAACTTAGAACTTCACTCCTCTAACAATAAAACGACTTTCTCAGCCGAATAGAAAATAACGGTGTTCCATTTTCGTATGAAGTGCATTGGAACATTCTAAATTAGGAATGTAATTAATATCTGTATTCAATTAAATGTGTGAGTTGATTTAAATAAAATTATTACATACTTAATGTTGATGGTCTTGCATCAACCGAATAGACATTTTAGTTGGAATATTTAAAAATTAAAATGCAATAAAATAACATTCTTGTCTGTTCAGAAATTATGGTTAACTAAAATCTTGAGAAGATAAATTGAACATTTAACAAATAAAAGATAAAATAATAAATTTCTTAATTAAATGTTGAGATTCTATGCCCAATGCAGATTTCTTTATTTGCAAGATATTACCCCAAATGAACAAGCAATTAAAAAAATTTCAACGACATGGAAGGCCTCTTCAAGTTGTTGAATCTTATTGTTGCTTCATCAAAATTAATTTTTAACCATCAAATGAGGTTTTGAATAAATGTTTGGATAAACTTTTAATGAAAGCTTCGAATTATTAATAAGTAGAGGATCAATATGTCATGTGCGTGGAGTTAAATAAAATATGTGTTATTTTAAGGAATTTTAGAGTTATATATACAAAAGAAATTTTAATTTCAATCTTTCACCACACGATCTGACGCTTTTTCCTTTCTTTTTTCATTATTAAGGTTAGTTTCTCTTCTATATTTTGAGTTAATAGGCTCTAAAAGTTTGTGAGCGTTGCGTCGATCGCTGAGTCAAAAATATAAGATAACTCAATAGTTACTCAAATGAAATAGACTGTAAATTTATTAAATACTAGCTGTTACCCGCGACTTCGTGCGCGAAGAATTTGAATTCTTCTTTTTTTTAAATCACGAATGTAAATATTTTGTTGCGTTTTGAAAGGGGAAAGTAAAAGTTCTGCCGGAGATAATACTTAATTGGACGGCTGACAGGAGTGTATTGTACATGTATGCTGATATAGTTATGTAAATTGTTTATCTATTTTAATATACTTTTGTATACCACATTATTTGTACGGACGTAGAGGTTGTGTGGGCTGGACACACGTGAACAGGCCACATATAGTTGCCCATGGGAAAAATATGGTTTTTCCAAATGTACATCTGCCACTTTCAGTATCTGCCCCTGAGCCCGGCAAATGACATTTTTAAAGGGATTTGTTGCCTTCTGAACTGAGATGATAAATCCTTCGGCATTATCGGAAGGCGTGAAATTAAAATACTCTCTCTTCTCCCTATATCAGTCATAACAGTAGCTTTCATGACGTTTGGACCTTGGTGTGTAATTTGCGACCGTGTGCCATTGCACAGTCTCGGTATATCGAGGTTGCGTATTAGTAGTACTGGCACACCGGCATTCAATCTCGGCTTGTCAGAAGGTGCCCTGACAATTCTAAGATGTTGAAGAGCTCTACAGTATATGATGTTCCTTGTTAATGCCCATTACCGTATCTAAAGATGGATATTCTGTAATACCTCACTGTGAAAGTTAAACAAAACATCGAGAGAATAATTCACTAACGTCATTGGATCACTGTGTAACCGCATTAAAAGCTGCAAATGCCACGACAACAGGAAACCGGAAGTGTAAAGTCTCCTTTGTTTTTAATGGTCAAAGAAAGCAATATTTTCTTATATTAACTTTAACACTGACAAAAGCCCGCGCGCGAAACAGTAATTTGGCTTGAATTTATTTCTATAAGAATCAAAAGACTTGTTAGAAATTACGTTACTAAAATATTTTTAAACCTTAGTAACAATCAGAGAAAACATTTCATCGCAATGAAATTAATAGCATTAAAAAGATCATTTTCTGGTCTTTAAAATGGCATAAAAATAATTGCTGTTTAATAAAGATTTCAGAAGTTATTGGGAAAAAACGTCTAAGCAATAGGCTTAAAAGCGGCTAATGTTCGTTATTTAATTAAATATCTTAAGAACTAATTAACTCTGAAAGTTGAAAATAGCACCTTGTGTGTAAATTTCATGTCGCTAACGTTCACCGTTTAGGAGGAGTTCTTGTGACCGACCTATCGATCAACAGACAGACAGATACATGTAATTTCTGCCTTGTTTTATAGATATTTATAAACATAAGCAAAACTTTCAGAAACAAAGATAAATTAGTTCAAAGTCAAACCGTTTCCTAGCAGCGAAGTAGGTATAAATTTGCGTTATTTCAAAATCGTCTGCACGTAAAATTTAAAAAATTAATAAAAATTGAATGAAAAATGTCACAGAAATAAAATTAATATCATTGAAAAGGTACAATTTTTATCTTTAAGATGGTATAAAAATTATTTGTATCGGATAATTTGTTCCGAAGTTACAGCGGAAAAAAGGATTACGTGATAGTTGATTTAAAAAATAATTTATTTCACATGTTTTCGCATTCCTGAAGGATCACGTGACAGTTGAGTGAAAAATAAAAATCTTCATCGCGAATCGCGGAGTCAATGGGCTTTCTTTGTTAACTATTTTTAATCTGTAGTCAAAAATAATTAATTTAACGTGATTTCACCTAGCCTATGTCCGTTCTCGGGTTTCAAGCTACAACTCTGCCAATTTTCATCCAAATCGGTTTTGTGGTTTGGTCGTGAAAGCTTAACAAACAGACAGACAGACAGACAGACAGACAGACAGACACACTTTCGCATTTATTATATTATTAAGGATTATTAAAACTCATAGCCGACCTCTCTAGAGGCGACCGTACAGTTCATAGTTACAACAAACTCTCCCAGATACACAGGGAAACGGCGAGAGAAGTCTACACACAAAAAGAATAATGTTTTCATGTGAAACTCTTTTCTAACCAATCAGAGGAGTACATTTATTTTCTGTCGTTCACCAAGGGGTTGAAGAGACTAGATTTTCTGTGGCTGGAAAATCACAGGCCGTTGCCGGTCATCACTATACAGTGAGGAAAGCGTTGATCCAATTTGATATCTTTTCTGATTTCACATGACAAAAAACGATTGAAAGTCCAAATCTAAGCTTCAGCACATTGACTGCCGATCTAGCGCCAGCGCGTGATGTGGCGTCGTCGCAAAGGAACCGATCATGCGCTGGCGCGGGAAACGCTACGTTTCGATATTTATTCTCCGGTTACGTTTTGGGTATACATGATGCCCACTAAAGTTCCTTACAACCCTTTCAACTACCGAATGGCCCCAGCTATCTTCAAAAGAGTGGCGTCTAGGTATGGTAAAGTGACTATGCGCTACTGGATGAAACCACTTACAGCACCACCTGGCGGAAAACGGTGAAGTTAGCGTTATTATCTCTAAAACGGTACGAGATGGAGGAAAAAAATGAATTACAAAGTTTAGGAACATCATCTATTTAGTACAAAAAGGCACCTTGTGGACGCAAATGCTTAGAACAGAACGCTTAAAACGCGTCTTTATTTGTTCGCGATTTCCTACACCGACACGTGACGAAACATTCTTAGAAAAAAACACTAGTTATCATAAGATGACTTTATTTTCTATGTTCAAACTTCTTTCCGTCAGCTACAATGCACATCCGGACCCTTGCTTGAACTTCACATTGCACACGGTGTAGCATAGAGGGTGTTACGTTGGAACAATTCATCGTTGAAGGTCCTGCAATGCTGGCGGAGGGGTCGCATACACTTGTTTTTTGAGGTATCCACACAGGAAAAGTTCCATTGGAGTCGGATCAGGTGAACGTGGAGGCCACTCGTGGAAACCACCGTACCCGATTATTTGTTCCAGAATTCCTCCACCAGGTACTGCTTCACTGATGATGTTTTAAGCGCAGGCGCACCGTCCTGTTGTAACCGTATGTTCCGGAGCTGAAAACAAACAAATGTGCATTGTAAGTGTTCTGTTTTTAGCATTCGTGACCACACATAAGGTGTCTTTTTGTACTAAAACGATGATGCTATACTATTTTGTAATTCACTTTTTTTCTCTATCTCGTACCGTTTTAGATATAATAACGCTAACTCCACCGTTTTCCACCAGATAGCACTGTAAGTGATATCGTCCAGAAGCGTATAGTCACTTTACCATGCTTGACAGCATTCTTATAAAGATAGCTGCAGCCATTCGATGGTTAAAAGGGTGGTAAGGGACTTGAGTGGGTACCCTGAATAATGAATATGCTGGTATTGGCGTGGAATAAAGGTTAGAAACTATTTGTAAATGTATGTAGTTTCGAAGTTTTTACTTATTGAAAATATAACGTAAGTTGTTTATTTCTGATGGTAAGTTAGTCGGCATATGGGTAAAACCTACTCCTGTGTCACGGCATTAACTATTAACTCAGCTTCACAGGACCGGCAGTCAATGTGCTAGACTAGTTCCTAAACAGTTAATCATGTAATTTTATTCCACCAGGGTTTATAGGACGCCCTCATCGATCTCCAGAGATCCTCCAGAACGAATTTCATCCGCCTGATTTTAGTTTCCGTCTCGGAATTGTCGAATCACAATTGACACTCACGTTATCAGTCTGATCCGCATGTGCTACATTAATATTTCTCACACTTCCCATTGCATTGTTGTCTATATTGAACTCGCAAAGTAAAATATGCCGAATATGCTCCTTTGTCATTTCCATTATAACTGTGAAAAAATTACTGTTAAGTCAAACTGCTTTCTTCAAAATTTGCACTAAAAATAAGATAAATTTACAACCTGCTTTCATAGCAAGCTGATGCAGGTATTTTATTCCCTCAATCTCCGACTTTTATGTCATGCAACTGAAAAAAGCCACATTATTTATAGGATGCCCCAATCTATATTAGTAGCAATATCGAAGTTAATATATTATGAAATTTGCTTAAACTTGGGTGGAATTCCCGGCTCTAGAAGGGAAAGAATCACCCCGTCTTATTCACGTGACCTCCATTCTTGTAAACAGGAGCGAATCGACAAAGAGTAAACTTGATGTCTAGCATTTATTCATTTATAATCTTCCTCTTTCAACTAAAAAAAATTTACTTCAGATTTTTTTTGTTTATGATGGAAGTGACACTGTTTCCAGAGTAGGAAATGGTGCAAGAATGCAGAGATCATTAAGTACAAGGAAGCAGGTTTCTTATACTAGCCGCCTTTGGCGACCAGCTGGTTCGCCAGGAATATAATTTAAACTGTTTCTCTAATGCATAATTTGATATCCATGGTTCTTTTAACAAAGTAATTTTAAACTTCAATTTGCAATAGACATTTAGCCCGCGTTCTTTTTGTAGCCTTTCACTTGTTATGTTTCTTGTATACGTGAACGTCCTTATAGGAGAAAAGTAACTTATTAGAATTGAAGTTATGATACAGGTCCAAATTCACCGACTCTGCCCTACCTGCTTTCACAATCCAATGTTTGCCCTTTTTTATTAGAATGTTGTTATTGTTTAGCAACGGATTCGGAAACCCTCCGCGCTTTTGCGCATGCGCCGGTGGAGTAATTTTCATCGAAATAGGTGTTGTTTACATTTTACTGAGCGCGATCAAACAAAGAACTCCTGAAATGAGCTCCTATGGCTCTTTCCCTGACACCCCTTTCCGGAGTAAAATAGTCCAAAAGTGGTAGTCTCGGATCCGTTGCTAAACAGTAATTCATATCGTATGACATCATCATAAAAACTTATAATTCGTAAACTAACATGTATTAGAAAGAAATGTAACCGGTCAAGTGACTTTTAAACTTTTGTAGCGCTGCCTTTTTGGTATTTTTAATTAAATTTCCAGACGTTGATTTTGCTTAGGACTACTCGACTGAAATATGGTCTGCGATTTTCATTCATTTTTCGTACTCAAAAATTAGAAATCTGCCTCAACATCTTTTTCAACAAGCCAAATATTTACAGCGAATTTTCCCTTTGAATTTGGATGTATAAGATTCTAAACTTCTTCCTATAGGAATAAAAATTACTTCTCATTATGTGTCCCTTTGTAAAAATTAGATTCTTTTTACTATATATTTCTCGAATAATTTCTTTCCGTTTATTATAGCAAATGCAATAAACTTCCGAATGCAGCTCAAAAATAGTCCATGCTGCGTTGCAAATCGGTGTTCATTTTTCAGAAACTGCTGTGCAGTTTTCATGAAATATGAGATAAGTTTTCTTAGCAGAACGTCATCAAACTAACATAAGGAATGTATACTGCTCCGAAATTTAAAGTTGTGAAATTTGTTATATATAGAATTTTCTTATTAAACCTTTTTAAGCTCTTTCTGTAGATTGCTCTAGTATAAAAGAATAAGAAAATAACGTTTTTCTTGAAAGAAATGAAGCGTAATACATAATTTATTTAAAGATTGTCCAAAAGGGAAAAATTGATGCCTTTAAAAACATTTTGTAACCGTTTGTCTTAAGCACGGTGGTTAACGTTATAAAACGTATCAGCTATATTTACACCAACTTTTTTATTCTAGTGCTGGAAATGAATGTTTCATTCATTTTCCTTAAAAGTATTTGAAGAATCGTAAGATTCATAACCAGAAAATAAATAAAGTCATTCTCCGAAATTACTTATTTATTTTATTCTTAGCTTTTCAGATGTTTAAGTCAAAAGAATCATAACTTTTTCTTCCACACTTGAACAGCAAATCAGTAAGAATATAAGTCTAGAGTCGCTACAATAGAAGTCTATAAACTTCATTTCACTTTCCATATTTGAAGCAGTGTAAATTCCTTTTACATTGACGTCAAGTTGCGTCAGCAATTTGTAACATTCTTCGCATATTTTCACAAAATATCGAATTCCAGATTTCCAGACGTCTCGGTGGAAATTATTTGTTCTTTTTGTCTTCAAGAATGTACGTTTAATGACTTAGCATATTGTAGTTCACTTCCTTAGTTAAATTTAATTTTAAATCAACACTAAATGTTTCACATTTCAAATGTTTTTGACATTCTGTTTCGCTTTTATGGAGCTTAAAATAAATAAGAGAAGAAAGCAATGTAAAATATAAAATGTTGAGAAACTGCTAATCCGTAATATATGTAATATACTAGCTGCATGACCCGGCGTTGCACGGGCAATCTTGAATAATGGGATATTCCCGGGCGGAGAGAAGTGAGATCACGTGAGGCCTTCGGATCCATATTTTTTCATATGCCCGGCTCCGTTTTTTTCAACAAATATTTTCACTTACTTTCTCCAAGAAATGTAAATGTTCCTTCAAATCTAGTCTTTTTATTACTAATTTTCATATGCCCGCCTCCGATTTATTATTTTTTTTTTACATATATTGTCGCTAACGTGAACGTTACGTTCCCCCCAAAACGTATTCTCTTTTCTTTGTTCTTCTGTTTCTTCGGCTCCTCTGTATGGCCCGGCGTTGCACGGGCTAAATCGAATAATACCTGAGGTCACGTGACACATGCCTAATGTGTGTTATAATATTGTTGAAGTGTGTTGTATTAGTGTTTTCACCTCCTGCTTCATCTAGGTGTAGATGAGAGGTCCTGTGATAAATCTGGCCATGAATTCTGAAGCAATACGCTCCTCTCCCTGTAGACGGTACAATCTGTGCACCCATTGAAGCACTGGTACGACCTTATGTTATTTTGAAATGCACTGATAATTCACCGGAGCCATCCATCAATCCTTTCATTCTCACTGGATAAACTGAAGCCTGCTCAATTATATTTCCATTATGACAACAATGAGTGTAAATTCCTCTGGTATTCTTTTCATCCCGGAAATACAACCCTCCGCATTTCAGACAGAGATTGTCCATTTCTCCACAGTTGTGTTCTTCAGTTCAGAACAGTTCTAGCTGCATAAAAAGTTTGCATCTGATGTTGATTTTGTCCTTCAATAACATTCAGACGGCGTTCTCTTGCATGTTGTACCATGGCTGACAATCGGCTATTTCTTTGTTCGTCTGTTCCTTCGGCTCTTCTCTCCTGGCTACGTTGTCCCATTACTGCCAATCGGCTATTTCTTTGTTCGTCTGTTTCTTCGGCTCTTCTTCTCTGGCCACGTTGTGCCATTACTGCCAATCGGCTATTTCTTTGTTCTTCTGTTTCTTCCGTTCTTCTGTCCTGGCCACGTTGTGCCATAGTTGGACAATCGGCGGCTTCTTTCTTCTTCAGTTTCAACAACTCTCCTTTCACGTTTTCTAATTGCCTCCCGTCTACTGGCAGCATCCCCTGTAATTCCTCTTTTTCTTTTAGGCATCGGAAAAAGCGATAATTGAACAAAGCAAAAATAGTAACTTCCAAATATCAGCTTAAAACAGAAGCTTCCACAAATATTTAAACTTGATCAAATCAATGAATAATGATTAAAATCACTAACATAACTAATCTATATCTTTCGGCACATAACTTTACAGAAACAAAACACCCCTTTTAATTTCGTTAAAATGATTCTGTTCAAGTGGCAAAATATCACGGGATAAAAAAAAGAATTTATACACTTTCAACAATACATTTTGTTTATTTCTGTCAGCGTCACGCTTTTATTGTTGTTGTAACAATGTTCCTTAAAGTAAACGACTTCAACAATAAAATAAATTTTGAATTGCGCTGTAACAATGAAAAGTATTGTTATAAAGTATCCCAAACAATGAAAAGCATTGTTGTCAGTTAGTTTTTAACTAATATCTTTTTCACTAATTAAAATTTCGAAATTTAAATGGCCGAAACGGCTTCCCTGGATTATTCCCCATCTTTTGGTACCTTCCGCGCGCTTCTCCGTTCGGCGGTTCGTGAGAAGATAGAGGGACATACATACATACATACATACATACGTTTGTTTACCTTCGAATTTTAATAGAGTAGATCATTGATTCTTATTGCGAAAATGTTATAAATAAGACTTTTACAGAAATCTCTTTACAAATTTAGGTTTGAGTTTGAATTCTTAGTCCTATCAATAAGAATGAATATATTATAATTTGCATTAATGAACTATCGTCTAATTAATTTCTCACTAAATAACTTTGTGGCTTTTGAAGGGAAACTTTTGAAGCATGTATATTTTTAATGTTTTTCAACACCTTGTCATACGATTTTATTTAACGTCTTAATTAGATGCCACCACCCATTTGGGATATTTTTTATTATTTCAATCTATTTAAGATGGTAAAGGATACTTGAGGCATTTAAGCGTGTCCAGGTGATTTTTCATTTAAAATTAATTGTTACGTTGACTTAAATACGGAATTCAATACTAAAACTTTTCTAATTCGATGCGCGCTTCAGAGTCGTCATTTTATGTTAAGGGGTTAATGGAATGAAGAAAAAACTGACAAAAGATAAATCTAATAACCTACGCTTTCTTTAGTTATCATAGAAGAAAAATTGCTTTAAAAATTATTCATAATTATTTCATCTACTGAGAGTCGAAATCACTCGAAATTGTGGTTATCACTGTCAAAGTAAGGAGTAAATCAGTTAATATTATAAGCCCATATTATCTATAATCCGACTTCTTCATTAACTTTATATTATTTATTCCTGTTGTAAATTTTTGGAAATAATTGTTTGATTATAAATGTAAAATCTGTTAACTCCAAATTTAAAACTCTATAGATTGGTTTCAAATCATAAATTTTCATTGATTGCATTTTATTTAATCATACTTTATTATCGCATTCATGTATAATTTATAGTAAAAAATATAATTAATTTTTCTAAGAATTAATTACTGTTCATTTCATTTAGTAGAACTTTTTCTTTGATAATATCTTTTCTTTCGAAAATTACTGAAAATCTCTTACTACTGATTAGAACACAATTTTTTATCTAATGGGCTATATATTTTATTAGTAACTGAATGTCATCATGATAATCATTTTGATGTATTATAATGGGAAATAATCGCCAAAACTTTGTCATGCAAAGTTCTTTTCTTTGTTACATAATAAATTTATATTTATAATTTTCTTCTAAGACATTACCGATTTATTACTATAATTATTGTAGGAAAAAATATTTACACCTAAATTTCTGTAGTGTAAATATGATCATCGTTTATGTCATCGCACATGATCATATTATTAATCAAAAACCTTAAGAAGACAAATTGATGATAATAGAGACTTTCAATGTTTTCAGACTTCGTATAGTAACTCGTGATTGATGATCTACCAATTCTGGATGCAAAGGCCCATTCCATTCGTCTTCAAATTCTTGATTTTGTAATCAAAATAAAAATTGATTATATTTGAGACAATGGTCTACTTGGAAAAATAATGGATATAAGTGATATCAAGTACTGGAATAAGCATTTTTATTTAGAGTATTAAAGGAGCATATTCGGCATATTTTACTTTGCGAGTTCAATATAGACAAAATGCAATGAAGTGTGAGAAATATTAGCACATGCGATCAGACTGATAACGTGAGTGTCAATTGTGGTTCGACAAATTCCGAGACGGAACCTAAAATCATGAAGATGGAATTCGTCCTGGAGGATCTCTAGAGATGGACGAGGACGTCCTATAAACCCTGGTGGAATAAAATTACATGATTAACTGTAGAGGAATTAGCCTAGCACATTGACTGCCGGTCATGTGAAGCCGTGTTGATAGCTAATGCCGCGACACAGGAGTAGGTTGTACCCTATGCCGAATAACCTACTATAAGAAATAAACAACTCATGTTATATTTTTAATAAGTAAAAACTTCGAAATCACATACATTTACAACTAGTTTCGAACCGGCATTCCACGCCAATATCAGCATACACAGTGTACCCACTAAAGTCCCTTGCCGCCCTTTTCACTACCGAATGGCTGCAGCTATCTTCAAAGTGGTGTCTAGCATGGTAAAGTGACTATGCGCTACTGGACGAAACCACTTACAGCACCATCTAGTGGCAAACGGTGGAGTTAGCGTTATTATCTCTAAAACC